>JAMKCH010026621.1:0-28860 GCA_023653785.1 Ophioderma brevispina
TGCGCCAATCTTGAAGAGCCCGATCCTCACAAATCTGCTGAAGGGCATGTTTTCGGTTCGTCCTCCGGTTCGTTCACTTGTTCTGGAGTGGGATTTGCCGCTAGTGCTCCAGTTCTTAGCGTCTGAGGAATTCAAGCCACTGGAAAATTTTCCATGAGGGTTTGGGCGTCCAAACAGTCAGGTGCTACCGCACCATGACTGGGGCGCTCCATCGGGGCTGCAGAGACGGCACAGTAGTCTTGAAGAGCCCGATCCTCACAAATCTGCTGAAGGGCATGTTTTCGGTTCGTCCCTGGTTCGTTCACTCGTTCTGGAGTGGGATTTGCCGCTAGTGCTCCAGTTCTTAGCGTCTGAGGAATTCAAGCCACTGGAGAGGGCCAGCCTCCTGGATTTATCTAGGAAGACGGCCCGTCTCGTGGCAGTCGCTCCCGGGCGACGGGTTTCCGAAATACATGCCTTGTCCATTGACGAGGCTCACTTGCAGTGGTCGAAGGACGGCGTGTCCATCCTCCCACGAGCGGGTTTTCTCGCTAAGAATCAGACCCTGTCTTTCACACCATGCCCAGTGTTTCTCCCGGACCTGGCCTTGGCTGCAGGACGGTCAGAGAAACCATGGTGCCAGGTCAGGGCACTAACGGTGGGGGCTACCGTTAATTGATTACGTAAGGGCTCCGGAAGACAAAACAGCTGTTCATCTCCACGGCCCCTCCATATGGTCTGGCAGCGAAGGACACAGTTAGCTGTTGGGTTGCCTCGACCATCCGAAGCGCACACCGAAAACATCACGATCGGTTGGTCGCCTCCTCCTGGGCATTTACAAGGTCCCAATACCTGGGGATTCTATAGGTTGGAGTTCCGCAACCACGTTTCAGAGAGTTATCTTCGAGACGTTCTGGTGTGCAGAGGGGATGTTGCTACTGCAGCACTGTGTGCCAGTAGAAGTGAGCACAATCAAGAGCTCTAGGTAAGTCTCTCGGAGCGAGACGGGGATATGCTAGCGCTGGTGACTACCTCCCCGTACCTTCTTCCACCGCCTGAGACTACTAGTGGGATACTGTGCAAAAGGTCGCGGAGGGTAGCTATCGAGAGCGCAGTGTATTTCTCTCTCAGAAGTGAGAGGGGCATACACAATTTGGAGAAACAATTTGGGATAAGGACGATTCACCGCGCATGGGCGGTGAATTGCCCGAAAAGTAGTGCACGCTATCGGCGGACTATTTTCTAATTTTTAATGTTGTATACAGGTTTCTGGTCGGCCCAAATGAGACAAATGAGTGGAAAAACATTGTGGGAGGGTCGTAAGGTCGCGGAGGGTAGGTATCGATCGCTGGTGTATCCCCCTCTCACTTCTGAGAGGGGGAACCTCACCCCTCTGAATGGGGGGGGGGCAGGCTGTGCACTCTATGCGGTACCCGTGGGTTACCACATCTAGGACCAAAGGGTCCGAGGTCACTGCCTACCACACTCCCACAAACTCCATGAGGCGACCGCCTACCCACTGGAGGCGAGATTGCTGTACTGGGTAGTCATAAACGACCTGCGCGGCCGCCTTGACTCGCGCGGCCGCCTTGACTCCCGCGGCCTTTGGGCTGGCCTCGACCTTTGCGTTTACCTCTAGATCTCTGTCTCTTACGGCTGTGTTTCCCCGCCGTTTTAGTGCCGGTGCCACCTCCCTGGTTCTGAGGGGCTTGGTAGCCCTGGTAGGGGGTAGCGGCTGGCTGAGCGCCCCATCAAGGGTCCGGAGGCTTTGGGCCTCGGCTCCCACGAAAGGGTTGTCGGTTTCCCATCTTTCCTTGCTTGCCCTGGGCGCCTGAGGTCCCGGCTTTTGTCGCCGAAACAGCCTTCTTTCACTCCTGCTCTTTAGTCTGGAGGGAAGGCCATTGACCTCCGAAAAGGTCTTTCCCCAGGGGCGCCTCGAGCATTTCAAGGGAGTCTGTGAAATTCAAGGCCTTGGCGACCAACTGGAGTCTAGATCTCACCGACCTGGCCACTATACGAGCAAAATGCTTGGCGACCAAGTGATTAAAGTCCTATACCACGTCGATCGTCCTGTCAGTGGCGGCTTTGGAAAGCGACCTGTCCGGCTCCTTCAGGGACCGTGCCAGGTGGGCGAAAACCAACTGCTGGGTGTTGATCAGGTGTAGGCCGTCCCTAGCCAGGGAGTCAAACGCCCGCAGCTCGCCGTCCCGCTCCGTATTCCATGGTTGAACCCGGAATGGTTCGGGGGCTCGAGATTTACCCCCAGTGCCCTCGACCCCTGGCGGAGAGTATGAAGGGGGACGCACCTCGAGTTCCGGTCCTGAGACATCTGCCGGAAGGCAGGCTCTGGGCACAGTGGTGTAACCAGGTAGGGAATGTCCTCTTCCCGCTCCGGGAAGGCTGTCCCTAACTAGGGGATCCTGTCCACCTTCCCCTCGGAGTGTACCGAGTCAATGGTGGTCTTAAGATCCCTTGACAGAGGTATGAAAGGCATTGAGCTCGGAGGCTTGGGCGGACGGGCTGTCACCCCGAGATCTGACCCCACCTGCGGGGGAGACTTAAACTCCAACCGCAGGGCGGCGTCCGAGAGGACCGCCGCGAAAAATGGAGCCAAAACTCTAGGGGTTAGCAGCCGGTCCCGCAACTGACCTTCCACCGACTCGTAAGACGATGGCGGGACCCTATATGGGTCGCCCCAGGCTCTGCAATAGGTCTCATAATCCCATGTGAATCGTTCCTCCGGCCTCGACTCCTCCGGCTGTAGTGCCAGTGGGTTGACGCTCCCTTGTGGGAGGGTTCCCGTCCGCGGGACCTGCGACCCCTGGGGGCGGTCTCCGGCGGAGGGCGTGAGGCCGTGGAGTTCGGAGTAGCCTGCAGAGTGAAACCCTGTGCCATAGATGCCCAGGGGGATTCGCCCAAGGGGCAGGAACGGCTCTGCGGCTAGTCCGATTGCCTGGATTCCTCACCACTTTGTGGGAGGAATGAGGAGCGCAGGTACACGGTTTCACCGTGAGGACCTTGCCATTTACAGAGGGGGAACGGCGTTAAGCTCGGACCCCCAACCACCCTCTCGTCTAGGCTCTTGTGTGGGGCCGACGGAGGTTGGGATTGATCTCCCGTCGACCGTACGGTCGGAGGGAGGACCAGGTCTGGTCCACTAGACGTGGAAGGTGGCACGCTAGGATCTCTTATGTTGTATGGTCGGGACTGGTTCGTCGTTGACTAGGTCGACGCCTGGTCCCACCCTGGAATACTTCGGGCGGGAGCTATGGCCCGAGGTTCAGGTCCACCCTCACTTCCGACCTGCCTGTGTCGGGTCGTTTGTAAGGGTGGGAACGTCGACCAACCATCCTCGACGGAGGAGCGGGAAGGGTCTCCTCCGTCGGAATCAGCTCCATCCTCTCCTCTTTTCAATAGGTTGGAGTTTTCCTCAACCGCACGTTTCAGAGAGTTTATCTTCGAGACGTTCGGGTGTGCAAGGGGATTTGCACTGCATCACTGTGTGCCCGTAGAATGAGCAAATCAAGAGCTCTAGGTAAGTCTCTCGGAGCGGGAACGGGGATATGCTAGCGCATGGTGACTACCTCCTCCCCGTACCTTCTTCCATCCACCGCCTGAGACTACTAGTGGGATACTGGTGCAAAAGGTCGCGGAGGGTAGCTTTCGAGAGCGTCAGTGATATTTCTCGCTCAGAAGTGAGAGTGGGGCATACATGCAATTGGAGAAACATTGGGGATAAGACGATTCACCGCGCAGCGGGCGGTGATTGCCCTTAAAGTAGTGCACGCATATCGGCGGACTATTTTTCTAAATTTTTTAAATGTTTAAATGTTAAAAGATGAATGTATAAATGGTATACAAATGAGTGGAAAAACATTGTGGGAGGGTCCGTAAGGTCGCGGCGTTAGGTATCGATCGCTGGTGTATCCCCCTCTCACATTTGAGAGGGGAACCTCACTCACCCCTCTGAAAATGGGGGGGGCAGGGGGTTGGCTGTGGCACTCTAGCGGTACCGTGGGTTACCACATCTAGGACCTAAGGGTCCGAGGTCACTGCCTACCACACTCCCACAAACTCCAGGGGCACCGCTACCCCGGGAGGCGAGATTGCTGTACTGGTAGTCATAAACGACTGGCGCTGGTGCCGCCATTACTCCCCCCTGCGGCCTTTGGGCTGTCCTCGACCTTTGCGTTACCTCTAGATCTCTGTCTCTTATGGCTGTTTACCCGCCTGTTTAACAATAAAAAACCGCCTGTGCCACCTCCCTGGTTTCCTGAGGGGCTTGGTATCCCTGGTAGGGGGTAGCGGATGGCTGAGCGCCCCATCAAGGGTCCGGATGCTTTGGGCCGCGGCTCCCCCGAAAGGGTTATCGGTTTTCCCATCTTTCCTTCTTGCCCTAGCGCTGAGGTTCCCGTCTTTTGTCGCCGCAACACAGCCTTCTTTCGTTCCAGCTCTTTAGTCTGGAGGAAGGCCATTGACCTCCAAAAAGGTCTTTTCCCCAGGGGCGCCTTCGAGCATTTCATGGGAGTCTGTGAAGTTCAAAGGCTTGGACCACTGGAGTCGTAATCAAATCTCACCGCCTGGCCGCTAAACTACAAAATGCTTGGCGACGCAAGTGATTAGTCCTAATACCCGTCTGAATCGTCCTATCAGTGGTGGCATTGGAAAGCGACCTGTCCGGCTCCTTCAGGGACTTTGTGTGCCAGTTTGGCGAAAACCACTGCTGGGTGTTGATCATGTTGGTAGGCCGTCCCTAGCCAGGGAGTCCCAAACGCCGCCCTCGCCGTCCGCTCCATATTCATGGTTGAATACCCGGATTGTTCGGTGGCTCTGAGATTTACCCCCCCAGCGGCCCTCGACCCCTGGGGGAGAGTTCCGAAGGGGGAGGTGGCGCCCCTCGATTTTCCGCCGGTCCCTTAACAATCTGCCGGAAGGCAGGCTCGGGGCACATACAGTGTAAACCAGGTAGGGAATGTCCTCTCCGCTCCGGAAGGCTGTCCCTAACTAGGGGATCCTGTCCACTTCTCCCTCTGAGTGTACCGATGCAATGGTGGTTCTTAAGATCCCTTGAAGAGGTATGAAAGGCAGTGAGCTCGGAGGCTTGGGCGGACGGGCTGTCCACCACCCCGACCGAGATCTGACGCCACCTGCGGGGGAGACTTAAACTTCAACTGCAGGGCGGTGTCCGAGAGGACCCCGCCGTGGCAAAAAATTGGGCCCAAACTCTAGGGGTTAGCAGCCGATCTCGCAGCTGACCTTCCCCCGACTCGTAAGACGCTGGCGGGACCCTGTATGGGCCGCCCCAGGCTCTGCAATAGGTCTCATAATCCATGGAATCGTTCGCTTCCTCCGTCTCGACTCCTCCTCCGCTGTAGTGCCATGGGTTGAAGAGACCGAAAATAAAAAAAAACAGCAGAAAGACGCTCCACATCGAGCAAAAACCTACGTAGGAGCAAGCATTCGTTCTTCTCCTCCCACGGTTACTAGCTAAGGTCAAACCTCTGCCCCCTGTGTTATCACCCGCCCTCAAAAAGCGATGTATACACGCGGGATAAAGGTCCACATGCGATCGAGACACACTACACGCCAAAAAACCAATAGGGAACTGGATCGGCAACAGTCCGAGCAAGCACTATACACAAAGAGAACGCACTCCTCCCTCCCATCAACCCGCACACCCCTCCGACCCCGTCCCCCAACATTCTACCTCAGGTCTTTTAATCCCCCCCTTTTGGGAGGGTTCCCCGTCCGCGGTACCTGCGACCCCTGGGGTCGGTCTCCCGGCGGAGGGCGTGAGGCCCGTGGAGTTCGGAGTGTGAAAAGGTAAAGGGGGAGGGAGGAAGTTTAGGAGGGTAGCTGCCGAGTGAAACCCTGTGCCATAGTTGCCCAGGGGGATTCGCCCAAGTGCAGGAACGGCTCTGCTGCTGGTCCGATTGCCTGGCTTCCTCATCACTTTGTGGGAGGAATGACGAGGGCAGGTACACGGTTTTCGCCGTGAGGACCTTTGCATTTACAGAGGGGGAACGCGTTAAAAAGGGCCCCCTTCGGACCCCCAACCACCCCTCTCGTCTATGCTCGTGTGTGGGCCGACGGAGGTTGGGATTGAGGTCCCGTCGACCGTACGGTCCGGAAATGAGAGGACCAGTCTGGTCCACTAGACGTGTAAGGTGGCAACGCAGGATCTCTTAGTTGAATTGTCGGACTGGTTCTTCGTTTGACTAGGTCGAACGCCTGGTCCCCCCGAGCTGGAATACTGTTCGGGCGGGAGCTATTTGCCGATGTTTCAGGTCCACCCTCCAAAAATAGACCGGCAGCTCACTTCCCTACCTGCCTGGTCGGGTCGTTTTGTAGGGTGGGAACGTCGACCACCCATCCTCGCCGGAGGAGCGGGAAGGTGTCTCCTCCGTCCGGATCACTCCATCCTCTCCTCTTTTCGATGTGGAGGTGAACGCCGGACTCTTCATCCCCCTGAAAAGAGCTGCTAATCGCTAGCTTCAATGCTGATAACGTCCTCAGGACCCTGTGGGAGGCAGCTCTTTTTCTTAGCTGGCGAGCTCCGCTCTTGCTGGGGAAGCTTGCGTTTTGGCGGCAGGGGCCCTCTGGTCGGCTCAATCCCTCAAGGATGAGGGAAGCTGACCCATGTTTTTTGAGCAGAGGGTTCTTTCTGCCAGCTGTCTCAATAGATTAAGTATAACCGCTACCCATTTGGGGTGAGGGTTTCTGTGTCCTCCAGACAAGGCATGGATGTCCCGGCCTCTTCGGAAAGTCTCCTCATTTTCAACGGGAATGTTCTTCATGTCATTGGGAGACCCGGGCTGAGGCCATCTCGAGACCGTGCTCTCGAACTGGTTGCGCCGTCTCAACCTGAGCCTGCCTCGACCTGGGTCCCCTCCCCGCTGGATCAAGAACGACCTGTGGCTGGGCTTTAAAGCTACCTCGGTAGACTGAATCCAGGTTCACCCTTGTCGTAGGTTCCCGTCTGAGCTCCCTACCTGCCAGGCGCTCGAACTGGTACTGGCCTTGAAATGCCCTGTCCTTGACCTGGGGGGGCATCCCCTACGTGAGCCTCGACCTGGGACGACCTGAATGCCGTCCTCGGGAGGCTGTTCTAGGGAGCACCTGGTCGGTCTCCGACCTGAGTCTCGACCACGACCTGGGCATTTCCGACCGTGAGCTCGACTGGGGCTAGGCTCAAGAGTCCGCCCTGGTGGGAGCGGGTCCAGAGAATTTTTACCCATTACCCCGTTCGAGGTCCCGACCTTAGTCCCGGTACCGACCTGCGCGCCTGCCTGGACCGTGCGCTCGACCCGGGGCTGGCCTTGGGGGGCCTATACCGCTATGAGGGAACTGTCCAGTGTATTTCACCCTGGTCGAAGCTCCTCGACCAACGTCTGCCGTCGGGCGCCTCTTTTGGGGTCGGCCATCTTGTACGGCCTACGCCGCGTCATTGACCTTGACCTCCTTCATTGTCCTTCGTCGACCTGCCCGGTCTTTAGGCTGGCGGGTCGGAACCCAGGTGTCCTTTCTTTGAGGACCCGCCACCCTGGAGTTATCTTAGACCTCTTTCATGAAAGAGCGGGAGATCCGTCACTACTGCGGACGTCAGATGGTTCGGAGGGGGAGTCCCGTGGGCCCTACTCCCTCTGCTGCTTCCCCCATTGGGGGTGCCTGAGGAAGAATGGAGCTCCCTGATACCCGGGCGAGAGTGCGTCGTCGGAGAGACAACTTGGGGGGGACTGGATGTCCCATTGTCCCACTGCGACGGGCCCGTCCCTGCGCCAGGTTCCTCACGGGATCTGGGCCTTTTTGCCTGAGGGATTGCCGACGGTACCTCGAATGCTGCCACTGCTCCGTCTGTCCATGCGTCGTCGATGGTGCATCCATATGTCCCTGGCGAGGTCCTGCACACCGCACACAGGGCGGGGGGTCCCTGCTGGACAGGAACCCACTTGCATTCTTTGCATCTGGGCTTACTTGATGGGAGTCCAAATTGGTGTGCTTGACTGGTCCTATCTGTAAAGCAGAAATCAAGGATATTAACAGAATAGTACCACCACGGAGAAGAGAGTACGAGGTACCACCCCCCCCCAAAAATATACTGGGACCAAGACAAGACCCATGGACCCTGCCCCTAGAGTTCCGCGACCTATGGACGGTCCCCCCTTCCTCCCCTGTAAGCCCGATGGGAGAGAACCCGCGACCGTGTCCCGACCCTCGGACCCAATTCCGCGACCGCTCTGTGAGGAGGAGGGGGATAGGGGCGAATTTCCTATGTGAACTCAAGGGATGGGTTGGGGGGCCCGGTGAAGCCCCGACCTGCCACCTCAAGTTTATAGCAATCCGTCGACCCATCATGTCCCCTCCCCCCCCGGGACCAATTAGTTGGCCGACTATAGCTACGGTGTGGTGCGCGTTCCGTACTTCCACTTGAATCTCGAGGATGTAGGAGCGTGGAGGCCCAGACCCTCAACTTCAAGTTGTAGCGTCCAGCGAACCCCGACCACCCCCCCCCCCACACGGAACCCGAGCGATACCAGGAGGAGGGAGCCGGGATATAGAGGGGAAGGGTCACCCCCCACCTGCCCGAACTCAAAAGGGAGTACCTGGGCCCCCCCCGAGCCCCCAGAAAAACCAGGGGCCTGAGAGGAAGACCCTAATTAACAAAACTCACTTCCGGTTTGAGTAGGGGGGAGCAAACCCTTTTAATATCCGTCCCAACCCATCCCAAGTCGATGGGGAGACTCTCAGAGAAAAACTCCAAACTAGGGGGCATGGTCCCATTTTGGGGTGACCCCCCCCCCCCATCTCTGACTCAACCTGCCCCCAAATATCCCTCTACGGACCCAAAGACAACCCCACACCCCGAAATAGGACCCTGGTTGGGGTAGCGAGCCCGGGCACAAGGCAAAAACATCAAAAATGACTATATCACCACTTTCCGCACTCCATTAAAGTAAAAACATGGAATATCCGCCTGAAAAGATCCCCGTTGGGGTCTGGCCTACCATACCTAAAAATCTTTAACCTGGCCAATGGCGGTATGGACGGATTGCTTTTTCCTCCAAGGTATGTTGTGCAGGTCTGGGGCGTTGAATAATATGGGTGTACATGTGTTTATGTTAGTCCTATACTGACTCAAGAAGGTGGAGACAAAAAAGTCCATAAGTCCGTCGGCCTGCATGGAAGGCACTTTGAGCTAAGTGGACTGTTGGACCCAAACCTAACAAACTCCATATCGGCAGTTAGTTGGTTGCCTGTAGCTTAGAGGCATAGGTACTAACAACTTTCGTCTATAGACTAAAATTCTATTGAGTTTGTCACCCAGGGGAGGACCCCTGGGGGAATGAATTACTTGTGTAGTATGTGGCTTGTCCCCTCCTATAGTATACCTAAGTTTGGCTACTCTAGCTAATCATAGAAAAAAAGATATGGCAAATGTTTTCCTTTGTGTGAAATGTTGACCGTTTTTTGACATTTCCCCCACCGCCCTGTCCGGACCCAGGGAGGACCCTGGGGAATGAATTACATGGTTAATTGGGGCGCTTTCCCCTCCTATACCTATACCTATTGGTTACACTCTAGTTAATCTAGAAAAAATGGCAAAATTGTTTACCTTTTTGTGTGAAATATTGACCTTTTTTTGACATTTCGCCACCCCCTGTCAGACCCATTAAGGGAGGACCCTGGGGGAATGAATTACATGGTTAGTAGGGGCTTGTCCCTTTCTACAACTAGACCTATGTTTGGCTACTCTAGCTCAATCTGAAAAAAAGATACGGCAAAATTTTACCTTTTTTTGTGAAATGTTGACCTTTTTGACCATTGCCATCACCCCCCCGTCAGAGACCCAGGGGAGGACCTGGGGAAGTTTACATGGTTAGTAGGGGCTTGTCCCTCCTACACTAAACCTAAGTTTGGCTACTCTAGCTAATCTAGAAAAAAAATAGGCAAATGTTTACCTTTTGTGAAATTGTTTTGAACCTTTTTTGACATTTCCCCACCCCCCTGTCAGACCCAGGGGAGGACCCTGGGGGAATGAATTACATGGTTAGTAAGCGCTTGTCCCCTCCTACAGATACCTAAGTTTGGTTACTCCTAGCTCATCGGAAAAAAAAGGTTATGGCAAAATGTTTAACCTTTTTTGTATCCCGACCTCATACCTACACCCACACATCCATCCATCCATTCCATTTCATAAAGCCGATTTTGCTGCGCAATCCGCCAATACTATATTTTTTGGACCCAAACGGCATATTCATAAAACCAACCACCGTTTTTTAGAGGCACTACGGCTTCCCCATATAAATCTCCAACATGGCGTATACGGCTAGAATATTGTTTACAATTTTCCTGGCACTAGCCTGATCAAATACCAGGTGAGAGAATGCTCCGTAAAATCAATCACCCTTTCTTCAGGAAAACGTCCTCGGCATAAAGACGGGGATAGAATGATTACAAGAGGGACCGCACAATCTCGGGCTAGGAGAGCTGCCTCTACGTGAAAGACAAGTCGATGGAATTTTCGATGTTTATTAATCTCCGCCGTACATCTAACTCCGTCGAATAACCATCTCACAGACTCAAAGGCACTCAAGCAGGAGCAAATGTCAGTGACAAACACAATCAGGCAAATTGTAGACCCCTTCACGGATGAACATGATGAACTTCATTGTATAGTTTAGCCAAGGCCCAATATGTCTGACAACGTTCACAAGCAACCAGGAAATATTGAATCATTTGGGTCAGACAGGATTTACCAGAAGCCAGATCATGGGCCACCAATGAAGAAAACTGAACTTCCAAACATGGTCATCAAGTGCTACCATCAGTGAAAAATCCCAAGGATGGAGGTAATTGATTAACTAAGAGAGACAGAGCAGTACTTGCACAGGCTGTTGTTGTTTCTAAAACCCGAGTGGCTTGCGCAATGTTTTAGGCCGATGAAATAGCCACAATAAAGGATAAAAGATAGGCCTCTGACAACTTTGTGATGTACATGCCGGGTTTACCAATGATTGCAGCTCTTCTTTTTTCCAGAAAGTGAAGTACTTTGTTAATGTTAAATTGAAAGTGTTTTGCAGCTATAATCGGCGACTTTTTGGTGTGACTGAAATGGCTTACAAGCAAATTCCTCCCCCCCCCCCCCCACGAGTAAACCCCATCCCGATCGGTATGGTAGGTAAACCCCCTCCAAATAGTACGCCCCTCCTTTCACTTCTCAGAGGCCAGGGTACTGTAAGGAGCAAAGGGTAGCTTTGTATTTCTGAATATGCTTTAAAAGCATGGCAAACAGAAATAGTTGCTTTGGTGAGCCCTTCTAATAATCTTGAGTATATCAGCAGAACATGGATATTTGAGAAACAATACTATTTTGTTGCTCACTAAAGGGCAACGAGAGAGTTTTACGAAATAAACAGGTCTCCCGAAAACATGTGAAAATTCTAATTTGGCACTGGTGTAAGCTTTATATCAAAAACATCACCATCTGTAAGGATTAAGCTGAGAATTGTTTCTGTGGTACAAAAATAGTGAAATTTCTATTTTGTATGGAGCAAATCCCGAAAATTCAGCCTGGTTTTATTAAATATAAGCATATAAAAATCACCTTTGTTTTCACTTTTACGGACCAATACTGTACCAAATAAGGTAAGAAATCATTGAGTGTCTAATCTAAATGTAGACACCTACATGACAACTACATGGATGTGCTCAAAATCTCTCGTTTTGCAACTTTATTAAAAAAAATAAAGTATTTCATGAAATAATCCCAACATGTGAAGGACGGTTTCAATAGACAAGAAATGCATTAATTTACAAATCTGAGGTCTATAGGATTCACACCCGTAAATAAAATGAGAAACAGTAAGTCCAGCCCCCATGCATGAAGGTGTTTTTTTTTTGGGACCATCGACTAAGTATACCCTAAACACTGAGAGAAAAGGCGAGATTGGGTGCAAATCATGGTTGCTATCAATATTAAGATAAAATATCTAGGATATCAAAAAAGGTGTCATTGATATGTTATTTTGATCGACAAACCATTGTAACCGTATTCTTACAGGGACACCTGACTGAACATGAAAAGTGCTGTTTGACCTCCAGGATCCACGGGGCATGCTAGTATTCGCGGTCCAGTAGCTCAAATTTTGGGGATAACTACCCTAATTTCATGATTGATTGGTAGGAGATATGATGAGCTTCAAGCGGAATGTTAGCTTTAAGGTCGGAGATGTGCCTGAGGAGGAAAGGAAGGGAAAATGACGTTTGTCATCTCGCCATTTGTACAGAACGATATGGGACCAGTATTTAGTGGTGTTTTCTTGTTTTATGTGTGTGTGTGACATGGCAAGCATTATGTGCTCCCCTTACATGTAGTTTTCTATTTCAGACTACAGACAGGCATTTGGGAGGAAGCAGAGATTTCAAATAATGAAAAAAATATTTTAATTCAAGGGTTAGGCAAAAAAGATTGGCAATGCAAAACAAAAAATCTAAGAAGAGTGAACACAAAACAGAAAATATTAAAGCGAGAGTAACATGAGGCAAAGGGGCCATTAGCCCAGCTATTCAGACTACATAAAAGGCTTTTGGGATGAAGGATGGCATTCAAATGATGGGAAAAACAAATTGTAATATGCGGTGCCTGTCCTTACCTATGAATTTTGTCAAATGAGACTGGCCTTTCATAACAATATGAATCAAATGAGGATGCCTGTCATTACCTTATGAATTGCATATATGTGTGATTGCATGTCATGACCTTATAAATGCATATTACAGTGCATGGTTTGGCCTGTATTACCTTATAAATTCATATTAAGGGTGGCCTGTCATTACCTTATAAATTGCATTATTGATGTGGTTGGCCCTATATTTCCTTATGAATTGCATATACATATGATTGATAATGTGGTGCCCATCATTGACCCGCGGACAGGATAGTATATCAACCACATTTTCCATCTTAAGTCTCCTAGCTACTATTATTAAAACCAATTACATTTTAACTATTCACGTAACTTTCACTTTTTTTAAACAAGAAAAAAAACGATACTTGCCATAGAGAAAAAGTGGAGACAATTTGAGTAGATTTACTGCGTAAAGATCTAAAGCAAGGAAAAGCCGGCTATCCACATGGGATATTTTGATGACCAACTGAACACGCTTCACAATAACTTTGTGTCAAGCTGCGGAGTTTACATAACATACACTGATTTTGGCTGAACGTCCGGGAGGCGATATTATACACCAAAATAGATTTGAAACGCCCATAAAATGTCTTGTCAAAATGGAAGTCAAGGCTCTTCGGCTAACATGTTCAGGCGGTGCAGAAACAGGACCAGCAGAAGCAGAGCGAAAGGAAGAGAACGCATTCAGCATTCTCATGAAAGCATCCACCCATTTGAAATGGTCTTTACCTCCAAGAAGTAGTTTAAAGTGTTTCATAATATTTAACTTTATAATATGAAGAGGATTTGTCACCAAATGCCCCTGTTAAATCATGCATTCGTGACAATCTAGCTAATGCAGACACATTGTACAATTCACATTCTTTCTGTGATACTTCACACATAAATTCACCGTATTTATAGTACAATTGTTGCCATCTATCCCAAGTTTCCTCATATATAAGCCATAATTATGGATTAATCTCACCATTGAGCCTGGTTATTTTAATTAAAATGAAGCAAAAATATGGCATTTACATCTCATGCCGTGAGTGTTGTGAAACATGTCGGAACATACACATTACAGTGAGTGATACTGGCGAATACGTTATGAGAGGTGAGGAGGAGCTCAATTGAGTTCCATTGGGAGTGTGGGGTGTAACTCATTTAGACAACATGAACAACTGTGACAAAATAACTTGCATGCAAAAAGACCAGTTTACTTACCTTCAACAAGTTTTTAATAATGCCCAGGTAATTCTGAAAACAGTTCTGAGACCTGAAAAGGAATACTTTTGCCCTGCTAAAGTCTTATTGAGTAAGGGGTTTAAGGAATATAGAAGTGAATATTTTGGTTTACAAAAATATTTTGTAGAATAATTTTTGCTCCTTACACCTACCGTCCAAAGTTTTCAGAGGATGTTTTACCAGAAACAATCTTTGCTTTGGCCTAACAAAAACCTTCACATTTAAAAATTATGACAGGAACATTAAACCAAAACCTTTCAATTCCATTTGGTAACAGTTAGTATAAAACAACCTTCCTCTTAGTTGATTGGACATCTGTGCTAATGATTTTAGTGTGCGAACGAGGCATTAGATATACAGGAAAAACATGATAGTAGCACCAGAATTCTATGGACATTCAAGTTCACCTGTTTAATTGTTTTGTGTGTTTCTGTACTAACTTATGTGTAAACGGGAATCCAAATCAGTATGATGCCCGCAAGGACATCCTAAAACTTGTAGTTTGCCCACCATAAGATATGGCAAGGACAATGATGAAAAAAATATTTTAATTCAAAGGTTAGGCAAAAATTGTGGTCAAGCAAAATAAAAATCTAGAAGAAACGAAACAGAAAGCAGAAAAATATAAAAGAGGTAACATGAGGCAAATTGGCCATTGCCAGTCTATTTCAAAGCTACAGCAAAGGCTTTTGGGAGGAAAGGATGGCAGTTAAATGATGGGAAACCATATTTTAATAGCAGGCCTGTCATTACCTTATGAATTTTATCAAATGAGACCGTCTTTCATTACAATGTGAATCATATCAAATGAGGATGCCTGTCATTACCTTATGAATTGGATTAAAATGGTGCCTGTCAAACCTTATGAATTGTATATAGACTATTAAGTGGTTGCCGGTCATTACCTTATGAATTATATACGTGGTTGAAGGTCATTAATTATGAATTGCATCGGTCCGTCATTACCTTATGAATTGCATATTACACGGTTGTCTGTCATTACATTATGATTTACATTTATAACGTGGTTGCCCGTCATTACCTTAAGAATTGTAATACATGGTTGCCTATCACTCGGGGGATCAGTCTTCATAGACAAGGTGGTATCATCCGTGTCCACAGAATTCACGTAAAAAGGGTAGTTTTTTCAGGATCAGGCACGTTACGTAACGTGAAAAGGGTCTAATAATCACTGAAAATTACATCGGTCCTCGGACCGCTTGATGTTCGCCTGCCGTCGCGGTTAGTGAAATGATAGGCCTTACATGACCTTTGACCTTGATATGTGACCTTGAACCTCATCAACAAATGAGGGATCCCATGACGCACCTATGCTCACGTTGGTCCAAGTGAATTCAACTTTTCAAATTTTTTGAAAGTCAATTTTACATTTTCAGCCTTCTATTTTACAACTTGACCTCACATGACCTTTGACCTTTTTTAAAAAACAGTGACCTGTGACCTCATCAAAAGTGGGGGAGGGATGCCATGTGGACCTGTGATCCAGTTGGTTTTAAATCCATTTAAAGGAGGCGGATATTACAGGCCAAATGTTAACCCTTTTTACAAAAGAAAACAACCAACAGACTCAACAACATCTAGACACAGGGACAAATTGATTCCCTATGTGTCTTCCTGCCTTAGGGCAGGCGACACAAAAATCAAGAAAAAAGGGTACTTTTTCTAAATGAGGCTTACCGCAATTTAGAGTCCAATTTCATTCAGCTTAAAAAAAATAAGTCTGTTGCCCTCAAACCTGTAATTTCAAATCTCTAAAATTCAAAAAATTTCGGAGTACGCGCGGTAAGAAGAAACCATACTCGTGATTTTTTTTAGTACAGGCTTGTTGGTTTAATGAGATTGAGAAATGATGGACGCCGTTTGTTTATATTGCCTGATTATGTCGCTATACCAAAGTTGTTCGATAGGCCTATCACTTACCCATGTAACGGACAAGTGTTCAGCGAATGTTTAAAACTCATTAATTTATTTAAAGGAAAAATATGGGTCAGACTTTTGTCAAGCTCAGTTTTGACTTACATTCATACAATATATGACATACAGCACGACTTCCCGAAAAAATAACTATCAATTTGATTGTAAAATTACAAAAATAGAGGCATTGTAATTTTTGCTTTTTCTGTGCGGACCATACGAAGAAAAGGGCGGATTTTTCGCCACTGGCTTCATGATCAAAGCGCCCAATTGCCTCCTCGTGACGTCAAATTGATGACCAAAACATCGTGTGACTCGAATTGTTATGGCTGACCTGTAATATGAGGATTAATGAAAGCAGTAAAGTAATAATAAAATTAGAAATAATAAGTTACAGAATGAATATTTGTTTCATTTCGTTTGGTTTAATTATTATTAAGTGGCAACCCTGCCGATTTGATGGTCACAACGACGTAAATTATGGATGGCATCACGTGACTTCACCATTTGCCGGCAATGGTTTTTGTCAGAATCGTTTTCGCGTAAGCTATTGGGCGGAAAAATTTAAAAGGGGCAAAATACTCAAACAAATGTGGACAATTTCAACTTATTTGATTTAAGTAATCTATGCTACTTAAGCTTTCCATCCTACCAAATTTCCAAATATTCAGAATCATGACAATTTCCTTTAAAGTTAGTCAATTTAGGTTCTATAATTTCTTAAAATAACTTTTGGGACCTAATTTGTGTGCATAATTGCGCGGAGGATTGGAATGTTCAGGGAAATGTTTGATTTATAGTGTGTGCGCAATGCGAAATAAGGGCGAAAATGATGTTACTCTAAATGCGAATGCTCTATACACCCAGAGAAAATGTGCTTGAAAACTAAAATCCCCCATGCAGGTTTCCACGATCCACCCGCTGCCGTTACGAACTTTCTCCATGAACACCTTTAATTTTATTAGTTAAAATAAAAAAATTACTATGCATGAAACTATATCTTACTGTTTATACGTGACCATTGGACTATATGCATTTTAAAGTTAAACACTTCAAATATCCAATTGTTTTTACCAAATGTGCATCAGAAAACATGTGTGCTTTCGGAAAGCAAACATTTGCTTGGTATGCGTTCCGCGCGCGAGAGAGAGACGGGCACCCCCCGCCAACCACTTACTATATGTATTCTCTGCGACACTTTAACCAATCAAATCGGTTTTACTTTTTATAAGCCAGTTATCATACCGTTTTTGCTATATAGTGAATCAATTACAAATTTCAAATTATTTCTATCAATTCGCATGAAAAAAAGTGCGTTTGGAAAGTGAAGATATGCAAGCCACTCAGAAGCCATATCGTCAACCTTTTTACGACACTCGGTCGTGCCGCCTCCTGAGCCTGTTGGATACGCCCTGGCTCAAAATGCACTTTCCCTTTTAAATACCTTTCCTCAGATATATACCTGCCGAAAAAAATTAACTTTCCCCAGATATTTTCGGAATTACACCAAGCACAGACAAGACTCTGTTGTGCAAACAAAAACACTGGAAGAATATGGTTTGGGGGTTTTACATTAAAGGGGTAATAATTGCATCAAATTTACGTGCTTAGGGTAGGGAAGAGAAGACAAATACTTGTTTAGGGTAGCAAAATTGCGTAACTGATACTTGTTATGGGGCGCAAATTCCATCAATACTTGTTTAGGGTAGCTAATTGCGCTGCTGATACGTGTGTAGGGGTGAAAAATCAGCTTCGAAATTGTATTAGGGTGTTTTTTGTGATCGCTTGGAACACGGATGATACCCCTTTGTAATTGAGAAGTGCCCCCCCCACAGGGCCTATCATTACCTATTGCTTTGAATTACATGGTTGCCGTCATTAAATGTAATTGGCAGGGAATTTTCAAATGAAAATCAAACCGGACTTATGTTGCAGTCAGTTTGCCATTTTGCAAGTTACGTCAGTTTGCCATACATTATGCCATGTATATGGCTCTTTTGGGTAACTAGAAAGAGAGGAGGACTCAGTGTGCCAAGGCATTAGAGAAGATTCTGTTCGAGAGATACGAAGTAACCGCTGCTGCGAATTCGTGAATAGATGAAAAACAATGTATTCTAAGTAACGTTTAGTAGAATCTCTGCCCTCAGAATCAACTCGACCTACTGGGAAGACCAATGCAGCACAAAACATGGCGCAACCTTGCCACACCACCATATCTTTTTTTTTTTTGTTTGCACTTCATTTTGTTGTCACCCAGATCACTTTCTTGGGGTTCTTCTGGGGTGGTAGCCCACATGTCTCAGTTACTAACAGGCATGCAGGGCCTAAATCATCAAGTTTCATATGAGCCCTGAAGAAGTCCACCACACAGAGTAGTTTATGGCATTACATCGTGTAGTAGATGGGGGCCATAGACTGCACCCATATCAGGACTACTGGTTGACTCTGGTAAAATTAAAAAGTGTGAGTTCGGAGGTACAATTCATTATTGTTTTAAAGTGTGTCTAGGGTCCCCACTTCCAGGGCCTGTGTGCCTGGTAGGGACTCCCCTTTGCACCACACTTCAGCATTTGAGGTTATATTTGTGTATTAAAAATAATAATAAATAGAAAACTAGGTAAACTAATTAAGGCACAAAAGTAGGCCTAATGGTTAAAGGTAATTTTGGAGTATAAATATATCACAAGCATAACAGAACGATATCGCTACTAAGTTGTCATTTAACATTGGCATACTGATAACATACAATCTCAGAAAAAAGTGAAATGTAAAACCGAAATCAACAAACAACAAAACCCCAGACAACAGTGGAGCCCAGCCATCTTTTGCGACAAACACAACCAGCATGGCTAAGGCCATCTACGGCAACATCCCTCACAACAACGGTCAAAGCAACAACAATTACAACTACACTCCCCAAGCTGGTGAAACGTCAATCACTTCATCTTACTCTGAGTAGAGCAGCCTCACACGTGCCCATGTCATATGGTTGCACATCACTCATTATGTCCCAAGCAGGTGAGTTGTGTGGGTAGCCAGTGTAGGGGCTCTTCGGGGAGAAGGTTACCAGCGGAGGCCATGTGAAGCGCTGATGGATTATTCCACCCTCGTGCACTCCGACTCAACTGGATTTGTGACCAACAACAGAAAGCGGGAGGAAAGGAATTTGCCTCATCAGATGGAACCAACACCAAAGCGTAGGGTCGTATAAGCAAAGTCTAACCAACTGACAGACCCAAGACACTGCGGGCATTGTCAATGGAGTGGAAGGCCACAACCGCGGTGGCAGGGCACTTGAATCTTTCCGACACCTTCCGTCAGGCACCAGAATGGCCAAACAGGAGAGGTGGAGGCTACCATCTGGAGCAGTGTGGGCATGACACTTATTGCCACCCTCGTGACCATGTTCCATCATATATGTTGCCCCCAAAAAGGGGGGGGGCTAATTTGAAGGGGGGAATAGCAAACAAGGCATCACCATGATTAGTCCTAGTTGATGCAAAGGTATATCAAAAAAAAAATTATGATAGAATTTCTGTTGGTTTTGCTGGGAAATCTCCAAAATATTTTATGTTTGACATTTGCTATGAAGTTGTTAGTCAAATCCGATGTTTTCCCAGGTGTTAGAGATTTTAAAATATTCATTTATTTATGCCAAATTTGAGACATGAGTTCTGTGGCAGGATAAGACACTTGACCCCATCACACTCAACACAAGATGGAAGAATGGGCATTTGAAGTCAAAACGTCACCTGCAGTAGTAATTAGTAAAAATAATCATACAGTAAGTTTCTTCAGTTGGGTCTTTATTAAAAAAAAAATTAACATTAATCTAAGGGACAGGCAAAACTTATTAACAAAAAATAAATAATTAATACATTCAAAAGATTTTTTTAAAGTAACATGTTAAAGGGCTTTGGGATTAGGTGGGGCGGTTGAGGAGGAGGGGACGTCCAAAGAAGGACATGAAGAAAAAGAAGAACAAGTGGAGGAGGAGAGTAGGAGGGTTTGGTTGCGGATGGAGGGGAAGCATTGAACGGGTGAGGGGATAGAAAGGAGTCAGGGCGTTGCTGCAAATGTGAGGGAATCTGCCACCCCGTTGACAGGGGACAAAACCGGTTTAAAACTTTGTTTTAGTATTCTCGTAGTAAAGTAGATAGATGCTAGGGGAAACGTGAAAGAGTATTAAAAGGGGAGAGCAGCGATTTGCTGATCAAAAAGATAAAAAAAAATCATCAAAATTCATAGTTTCTGCTTCAAGATGGGAAGCTGCCTAATCAGGAAACATAGAAAGACTCAAATTCTTATTTCTTAAAGCTATAAGTAATACATTTGTGGAAAGAGAATGAGGACTCTATAGGTGAAGATGTGAAGATATCAGCAGAATGCAACTTTCAAGTATTGACATATTCATATATGAATAGGGCTTCAGTGCAGTCTAAAAACTGAGCTATACATAGCAGGGCAATTTGCCTTTTGTGTGCATGCATTGCTGGTCCCAATTTTCCATGCCATGGATTGGCAGGTTATTTATGTATTTTGCATTTAATCAAAATCATTTGATAAGTAAGGACACTGTTTTCAGCATAAATTAAAATGTGGCATTTTGTGGCACTTGAAGAGGCTCAGAAAACTGTCATTAATAAAGAGTGCAGAGACGGCAATGAAGACTACAGGGTCAAAAAAAACATAAATGCCTGCTCAATATACTATTCATCACAAGAAACCCTTTAATTTGATTCTAGAAATTGACACTACAGAATCAGGACTTGATTGAAGTCCTTATCATATGACTGAGGCGCAAGAAAAAACATAAAGGACTAATATGAGTCTATCCTATCTCTAACATCCAAGGCTCAAATCAAATTTTATTTTGTGCGATGATGGTTTTATTTGTTTTCTATTTAACACAAAATGCAGAAAAGAAAAAGAGAGTGGGTTTAGTCAAATCTGTAATAATGTAAAGCTACAATGTGGTAAACAAAGAGGACATCAAAACACATCACAATGCTACCCAAATGATTACAAAAATTCCAACTTGCCCCCATCTCTATGACAAAACCTCTTATGCACAAAAAAATCGATACTGTGAAAGACGTGGAGCCCAAAAGGTCATATCTGAACCATATTCAAACACTGATTTATGTAGTTATATTTGATAAAAGGATTGTGTTATAAACCTACTCGTCTGCCACATTGTTTTGTATCATATTTCAAATATTTTTGTGTATTAAATTAAAAGTAGGAGGGGGCTAGAAATGGGTCATTTTTTATTTCATTACGGCTGGGTTTTTTGTATTCTATTATACCTTCCTCAGCGTTGTTTGAAATGACAAAAATTTGCTTCGGTCCAAGAAAAAATGGAGCGCCCTCTTGTGTCATGTCCTTTATCTTGTGGTGTGGAGTGGATTTTGGCAGAAATATCCCTCTAATTCTCTTCACAAGATGGTTGCTAATGCTTTTTGATTGTCTAATTATATGTAGATGACTCAAGATAGCGATTTGAAAGTTGCAGGAAAAGGACATTGCGTTTTCTGAAAAATAGACGTTAAGGTCAAAATTTAGTGTGAGGGGCGCTTTTCACAATTTTTCCACAAACTTTTTCTTTTGCTTTTTTTGAAGGTTTGCAGTTACAAAGATGATCACAAACTTGACCTGATCAAGAAATTTGAACATTCTACCTCATTTAGTTTGCCTGTACATTCATTTGATGTTCATAAATGCTCCTATTACAGTTACAGGGGTCAATGCACTTTTCTTTGTGTAGAATGAATGGGACGATCAAATGAAAGTTGAAAATGAGCACTCACACTATGAAAAATTTCGCCGTTGAAGCTATGTGATAATTCGTTCACTGATCCGCTAGATCCTTCAGTCCTTGAAAAAGTGTGGACTTATCGCAATGTTGTTAGTTATGAATGAGGGCGGGGGGGGACTTTGGCTAAACAGCATAATTAATGAGCACTAGATAGCGTGCCGTGTGCAAGAAATCTCCCGATCGGGGCTTCTTTAACTAGAGCGGCATGCAGAAACAGTCAACATTTCTAAGGTTTGAATCTATGCATAATGGAAAATGTCACAATTAAATTTAAAACAAGAAGTCAAATATCGTTATGATGTATTCGCTGATGTAGTGAACGTTAGTATCCACTGGTTACTGGCTTCCACTCCGTGGCTAATGCACCTGTTCCGAAGTATGGATTTGCCATAGGATTTGTATTGTGATCATGGTGACGTGTGGCTAGAACCAAAGTTAGCGTGAAGCCAGTTGACCTGAAAACGGCTGAATTCGAAAGTGATACTACATCACGAGATGAAGGTTCAACCTTTTTCAAGGGGGGGAACTTTGCCCACATAAGTATGGGTCGCTTTTGAAGAAAAAGTTTCAAAGATGAATTAGAAGGAAATAAGTTCGAAATATTACTTGCAAACTGTAGCGATGTAAAGGCCAAAGAGAGAAAAAACTAGATACGGAACGATGCGTAATCCTCTGAAACTGCATCATAATTCCATTTTGATGCGGAAAGTAGAGCCATCATTGAGAGAATGGTTTAGTTGCTAAACCTATTCTACGATTGCACAGGGGGAAGTTTATGCAGCTTCTACACATGTAAATACATTTCCAAGATTCAACAACCATGTCGGTTTCTCAATATTCTGACGTCACGCAAACGTCATTTAATGAGCTAGCCCTCAATAGGCGCGAAATGTCCTACACAGTTTTCTAAGTGCTGCAGACAAACTACATGTATAAAAGTACTTCAATTTCTGGAGCGGGTTCATATTTAGGATTACATTCATGGATGTAAACTTCAAAACGAAAATGAGGAAAGCATAGCGAAAAATCGCGGACGGAAAACGACGAAAAGCGCCCTCGCGCTAAATTTTGACCTTAAACGTCATTTTTAAGAAACGCAATGTCCGGATTTCAGCAACTTTCCAAAATCAGCTATCTTGAGCTCAATTACATAAAAATAAACATCAAAGCATTACAAAAGACCTGTGAAAAAGAGTAATTAGAGGGAATTTTCTGCTCAAATCCACTCACACACAAAAATTTAAGGACATGACACAAGAGGGCGCGGCACACTTTTTTCCCGGACCGGAGGCATAAAAAATGTTATCATTCCCGTGAGGATAGGTGTTTATAAGAATACAAAAAAACCCAAAGCCCTAAATTGAAATAACCAAAAAAAAGTTAATTTTTGCCTCCGTATAGCCCACTCCGTATTAAAAGACATCTTTTCCCAGAGATACGTTAAACCAATGCATATTGGCCAGATACTTGGCCCTTTTAGCACAAGTAGTTTGCAACTGAAAGTCCAGCTCAAAACTTAATGCTTTTATTGGTCATACTGTAAATCAAATGTGTTGTGTTCTTATTACATGCCAATTTAGTATCACTCTATAAACTTTTTAAGATGTCAACACAATATTTTGAATAATTTTCAACAGTATATGTGCAGTTTAGATAGGGCCTTTTGGCTCTAAAAACCTTTACAGATTAAACACTTCTAACTCTTAACAATTGTTTTGTAAACATTATTTTGATGGACATAAACACATCTGCTAATTTTCACATGGGTAGGATCCTCCGTCTGCCACACAACGGTCCATTGCATTCAATGGGGGTGATCTTGTTGCCCCCTTCTTTCTAGCATGATTTGAGACCACTCCAAAAAAACTTTCCTTATTTAATCCATGCGCTCACTAATATTTGCACCTTTTTATCCAAATCGGGGCAACTTTAAAGTTTGGACCCCTGTACAACTGAAATGACCCTTTTTATTGATTTTTGCTGTTTTTAGCCTTACCTGAACTTTAGGCTCTTGTACATATTACAAACTAAAACTTTTCTGGAATCCTTATGGTTAAGACACATAACATGGTGTACTTTTCAACACGATTGGATCAAATTTAAAAATTTGGACCCCCTGTACAATCTTGTCTGGCCCCCTCTCTTAAGGCAACACTTGGCCTAAGAATGGGTTTCAGGGAACGGGTCCTGTCAGGCTGTATAAATATTTAATTACTCAAACTTTGTACGTAGATGTGTTACAAAAGGGTGCTAGCTCAAGGGCTAGTATGGAAGGAGGTTGGACACAGCCAAAAAAGCATTTCAAAAACATGCCAGCAACGTCCCTATACGATTTCGAGAGCCACCTTGCGGAAGGAAGTTATGTTCGAATCACATGAAGGGTACAAATTATTGAACACTTTTGAGTGTGTAAGAGAAATACCCTCTGAACACCCGCCCGAAACTAAACATCGGGTTTCCCCGTTCCGACGCCTGGTCGCAGGGAAACAGCTCATGCGACCAGGTGTCGGAACATCGGGTTTTCCACTGTCCGACACCATGTAATGATCTGTTTCCAAAGAAGCCAATCTGGAATGAAATTGAATGATGGTAGGCAAAAATACCTAATGTTTTCAATTCATTGTGTAAACACAGCATACAGACCATACCTAATTCTTTATCATTATTGTTATCTTTATACTCCTAATAGTTCATTCAGAAACAACCTAGGCAAAGATCAATACAGAGAACCCGTGAGGTTGAAGTTTTGAAGTTTTGAAGTTAACACCGAGGCAATTTGGAACTTCCGAATGTAGCGTCCAGTGGGCCTGAAGATGAGACGATGGGCCAACATCCAAGAAGTGTAGAGATTTTGGATGATGCTAAGCCAGTACCAAAACAGCCTAATCTAAAAAGAACAAGAATAGAAGTCATGGTAAGGAAATATATGCTCCGTGGACAAGTCTGTTTTGCTGACTTATTGTCATGTGGACCAATATCTTGAGACCATCAACAAAATGACAATTTTTTTTTTTCAGGCAAGATGATGCTCAATTACCCATTGTTTATGATAACATAAAATCCACTGATATCAAAATTTTAAAAAGTGGAAAGTGAAATTCCAAGTCAAATGTTCCTCTTCCTCTGAACTTTCTTCAAAGAATTCAGTTGACATTTTGGATAATTGTGACTACATCCTCTAGTTTTTGCAAAGGATTGTTCCTCCTTCCCCAGAATAGCATACCATTCAGAAATTTCCTTCCTCCACTGAAAGAGTGATGGCTTCTCTACTGAATCAACACCCAGATCTGAGGAGTGTTTTGTCATTGTTAAGTCTGAGAGAGATGAATACCACCATTCTAAAAGAGAAGAATTATGGACCAAATCATCACACACCCATACCATGCCCATCATCTCATGTACATCACAATGTCTTATGCATCATTGCCATCATCGCCATCTCTTGATCAACTATTTTAAATAGCCAAGCCCCATTTGCGGCCAGCTCGACGAACCCCACATCTTGACAAAAGCAATTGACACACTTGTTGAATTTTGCTCTTTTACATTTGCATAATTCAACCATTTTGAGGTATGAAATTGTTTTTTTTTGTATCAAGCTTGAAGCTTTTGCTAATCCTTAAAACCTCCCCTTGCTCAGCCAATCATCTTGCTTATTGTTAGGCACACTGTAATGTCAATTTCAGGTTCATCTATGTCTGAAATTGCAGCACATCACAAAACTGTTCAACCCTGAGCATCACAAATGTGTAACCACAGTGCATGTAATCTTGCAACTTCCACACTAGAATGGGAAATACTTCAATGTGATTCACGTACTCAGTAAAAGTTCTTTCACTTTCAGTTTCCCCCTAAAAGATTTAAAATTACTTCAATTTTTTAAACTAATTTGTTCCATTATGTGGGTTTTACAATTAGAATTTACCCACAATTTTAAATATCCAAATATTAACCTTGACTCACATATGAAATGGTTTCATTCTATTTGATCAATTCTTGCAGTAACCAACCAACCATAAACAAAGCTATGCTCAATAAACTGTCAATTGTGTGGGCAGTCTATGAAGGGACCACTATTACGTTAATGGACAGATTTTCCCAGTCAATGTTGCTTTCTCTGAACTCTTGTCCAAGTATTTTCAGTTGACATTTTGTTGATAATTGGTGACATACATGCCCTGTAAAGGTTTTGCAAAGGTTTTTTTACCAAGAATATCATAATTACAGCAATAATGGGGGAGGGGCACATTTTGAAGAGTGCCCCAATTCAAAAGTTGATATTTTGGGCACAGTTACGTTGGTAATTGTCATAGGAAACTATCCTGCGAACAAGAATGCTAAGATGCGTAATCATAAAATAAGCGATTTTGAATTAAGACTTGGGATTCCAGATTAGACTTAACGGCAGAGCTTGAAATGCTACGTTTATTTCCGTCCATGATCAAATAGTGCCACCTCGAAAAGATAACCTCTAACTTGACTTGCCTGAACCAATAAAACAACTAATGGATGAGCGTAGACACGTACGTACATGGCGCTATTTCCTGGATATTTCACATTGGAAGGCCGTTTCCAGCAGCCGTTGAATTATTAGCGGGATTCCCGATAATAATTATTCTAATTACAAAATTCCTTCGTTTGTGACACAGACATTTTCAAGCTTAACCATTCACAGGTATAGTTTACTAGCCAGTTACCAATGTAACCGTGTAAAAACCTCAATTTTTTTGAAAAATTTGGGGCGCTCTTCAAAAATGTGCTAATATTGCTCTAAGGGATGTTGCTCTACTGAATCAAACCCACACATGGCAAGCTGCATACTGAGGGTTGTTTTGTCTGTGCTAAGTCTGGGAGAGGGGTAATCACCATTCTGAAAGAGGAGCATGGACCAAACCATCATGCCCATCATCATGCCCACTATCATCATGTCCACCACCATCATCTTGCTCATCATCATTACCATCAACATCTCTTAATCTTGACTATTGTAACGGGTCATCATGCACCAAGAAAAGAATCTGTGGCAGCTTGAACCAGCTATGCAATAAATGCAATAAAGTGATCCAGTGCCTCTTCAGCAGTTTCCAAGTCTAATGGTGAAATTTCTTCTTTAGAGAGAAAAATGGCATTCACTATATACCCATATACTGTACTGAAAGAAGATCACTCAACACAGGAATTCCCCCAATACAATAAAGAATTTCTAAACTCAAATGATTTCCACCCTGTTTCATCCACTGAATAGGTTACTCATTAAAATACTTATCATACATAGTAAAATCGTATCAAATGAGGATGCCTGTCATTACAATATGAATCGTATCAAATGGGATGCCGTCAATTACAAATGAATCGTATCGAATTGAGGTTTGCCTGTCATTACCTTATGAATTGCATATACGTGGTTGCCTGTCATTACCTTATGAATTGCATATTACGTGGTTGCCTGTCATTACCTTATAAATTGCATATTAAGTGGTTGCCTGTCATTACCTTATGAATTGCATATTACGTGGTTGCCTGTCATTACCTTATGAATTGCATATTACGTGGTTGCCTGTCATTACCTATGAATTGTCATATAGTAGTTGCCTGTCATTCCTATGCAATTGCATATTACATTATGATTGCATATATGTGTGATGCCCATAATTACCCTCTGCATTGTATCTATCAATTTTCCATCTTAATTCTCCTTAGCTATATTATAAACCAATTACATTTAACTATTTTTAAATATAACATTAAGTTTTACTTTTTATAACAGAAGAAGGACACATGCATAGAAAGTGAGACAATCTTGAGTAGAATTGGTCCAGATGGCTAAGCACGGGAAATCACTCAAGATGCACCACAGAAAGCCGTATCCACATGGAGATATTTTGATGACCAATTCAGCACGCTTCACAATACTTTGTGTCAAGTCCAGGTTTATTCCTTATTCTTGGATTATTTGGTCTGGAGACATTTTTACCCCCCATTTAAATTTTACTATTGTGAAGGTAAACGTTTGGCTGTCAATGTCCGATAGGCCCACTCATCATATTGTGCTGGGCTAGTGGGATGCGCAGAGCTTCAACATAATCATTTAATTCACAAGGAAAATCATTTTAGTTGGATGGCCCCACTTTCTGAATTAGGTAATGAGTGTTTCCCATCAAACGCTGGAGGATGCCCGCTTTTGCCTAATGCAATACCCGATGCTTTGCAGTTCCTTCCACCTTGAGACTAATTGCACATGTTTGAAAATTATAAATTATTGGGTTTTTTTTATCAAAGTGTCCCGTTTTTTTTTGATGAGGAGGGGGTATTCAGTACTTCATAAGTAACTTGCTTGACAGGTTTTTTTTTCTTTTGGGGGCCTAGCTAGGTGGCTCAACCATTTCCTAATTTGTTCATTTATTAACAAAATTTATCTCCTGTCCATAGGCATTTGAATTCTACTTTTGTATAATATTGCATAAGGATAACGACTTCTTGCAAGATATGCATTGGAATTTCTTCAACATACAAGAAAAATGCTCAGTATGTTTGAGTTTTTTTTTCATGTCCTGTGAGGAACACGTGGAATACCCTATTATCAATTGTTATAGGAAGGGTAATGAACTCTAACTTAAAGGCCATGACTCAAAATCGCTGATAGCCTTGTTCCCAGGGACCCCAATATTTTAACCAGAAGTGGTCAAAATTTTTGGTATCAGAAGAAAGCTACAATTTTTCTCCTTTACCACCCTGTGAAATCTTAGGGCTAGGGCCCTTCACAATGGATTTTTAGTTGCAGGTTAAAAATATTGTGGGCGGTCCTTTTTTCATTATTCATTATTCATTATTTTTTTCATGTTCAAAACACGCGATACAAATTTCCTCTTCCAATGCATATCACATAATTTTTAACATAACAACAACAAAACTAACCTACCTAGCAAGTAGCTACATTCACTCATCTCTTTCCCTTTCCTGTTTTAGAAGCATATAAAACATTGATAAAATTTTGATTTGATTTGAATATGTAATTGAAAGGTGTAAAGGTTTGTAAATTAACTCCATGCGTCAGCATAGCAGATGTTTCTGAATGCAATTTTCACCATTCTACGAAGTTTTTCTTCATCACAAGTTGCGTATTTACTGGGCAACATCATCACGATTTAAATCGACATACTCAATCATTTTCTCTGTCTTTTCACGGTAATTTTTAAAAATGAAGGAAAAGAA
>JAMKCH010026622.1:0-18206 GCA_023653785.1 Ophioderma brevispina
CAAACCAGAATCAATAACACATACACGTGATACCAAAAGTGGGGTATATCTATACATTAACATTAATTGATTTAGTATCACCTCACACACACAATTACATACTCTCTAGTTAATTACAACCAGGGCACTGTTTGGTCCAAAACCATAGCAACCATGAATCATCATCATAGTCCTCAGGAGGTCGTCCATTGGTATAATTGGAACCCTCATCCCTGTGAAGGCGTTCGAGTGGGAACCTCGTTCCCTGAAGTGGAGAACCACTCGGTTCGTTTCAGTGAAGCGTCGAATGGGACCTCGTCCCTGAATTGTTGAATGGGACCTCGTCCCTGAAGCCTCGATTGGGACCTCGTCCCTTGAAGAGTGGGAACCTCGTTACCTGAAGCGGCGAGTGGGAACCTTGTTCCCTAATGTCTGCAAGTGGGAACCGCCCGACGAAGCACCGGGTCTTTCCCTACTACTTGTAACCGAAGCTCCGATTGCAATTTTGAACCACCAATACCCGAGCTTATATTTAATAACTGCAATACAAATCATGGTTAATTGCGAAAAATAATGACCTACAACTTCCTTATTTTTTCCTATCGTTGTTTTTGACTCACATCAATCCCCCCTCGATCTAGTACATACTCCCCATGATGTGAGAGTATCTGGATTTAAGTTTTAAACTCACCGTCAGCCCCCCCCCCCCGATCTAGTAACATACTTGCATGATTGTGAGTATATGGATTTTGTTTTAACTCCCATCATCCCCTCCTCGATCTAATACACACACTCCATGAATGTGAAAGTATCCCAGTTCTTTCCACCTTTAACACTTAAGTGCCCAAGCTAAAAAACGTCCGTTAGTGCGCAAGGGCGGGGGGTCCATGGGGCCCCACCTAGGATAACACTCCCGTGGGGAGTTTTGATCATGCTATTATGTAAGCAAATACATCCCAAGATTTTATTACTTTATTTTTTTTAATTAATAAAATATCTGATTTTTTTTTTTCACTTCCCCCTTCCCTTAGTGGCCCAAGGGGGAGGGGGGGAGGGGGGCAAGGACCCACCAATTATTCTAATACGCCGTGGGCGGAATTTAGTTAATTTTTTTTGTATCAGGAGAAGCGTAATTCTAATCAACAATTAGCAAAAAACAAAATTTTATTGCATAAAACCGAGAATCGCAAAAAAGTCAAATGTTGGGTTACTATGGACCCTCCCCCCCCCCCCCCCCTTGGGTGGGCACAAGAGTTCTAACCCTAAACTCTAAAGTGGGAGGGGGCAATAATGTTTCCACATCTCAAATCACATACAACAATAAATCCTATCCGGTCTTTTATAGGGGACAGTCATAATTATTCCCTATGAGAGCATGTTCCTAACTATCCCTACAGATTCCGCAAAACAATCACAAACCAAACACAATTTATTAATTCACACCAAATCAAAAAAAAATGCAGGAGTGATAAACTTTTTTCTAAATCTGTTTGCTTACAAGGGGACATTTTATCATTTTTTAAGAAGTTATTTTAGTATTTATTTATATTCACCATATAATATTCGCAAAGCAACAAAGAGAACAAATAACAACCTGCCCCCAGTATCATTTTCAGAACGAACATTAGCCTTGTCTTCAACTTAATCTATGGATTTAAACTCTCCTAAACTAAAACAGTTGAAGCGCAACTATTTCAAAATGTCTTCATTATAAGTATTCTCTACCGCTCCTAATTAATTAGCAGTTCGGGCTGTGCGTCATGTGGCATTAACATCCAGTGAAATGACCTAGAAGTTTTACATAATTTAATCCTTCATGAATTAAAGAGTAATGGTCAATCATGTCTTGATCGCCCTAACCTTCTTGCAAGTTTTAAGATAATTCACCAAAAACATTATAATTAATTATTTCCTATCTCTCTTAATTATTGGCAGTTCAGTGCCGCATGTGGCAGTAACCATACGTGAATGACCTTGTATTTACATGCGACCATTGAAAAAATTAACAACTGAACAATCAAAGAAAGAGGAGAGAAATTTCACACATGTGCAATTCCCACAAAACAAAATTTTATTATTTCCAAAAATCACGAATAATATTCCAATGTCATTTTATTATAATTTTACTAGTCAGTCAACATATTACGGAAGATATGCCTCTCACAAAACGGTCCCATCAAGTGATATGGGATCCCTATACTGCACGTGTACAACAACAACAGCAGCGCCACGCATACAAATCCCAAAGCTTACTGTAACCGTTATATCAAAAGACGGAACTACATACAAGGTGTACCGATCAAACAGTAATTTGCCATACCATAGGATTTGTACAGAAAGTGACAAGATGGCGCATTTGTGTAAAAATGTCCATTCTCTCTTCAAATTCGATTTTATAAGTGCGTTATCACCAAACACAACCACTAATCTCACCCATCACTGCAGATATGGTAGCAATTAGGATTGTTTAAGAATTTTAAACGAAAATAATGAAATTCAAGTGAGTTTTTCTGACGTGTATTGTCATTGGGACTGTACAACATAGCACCCTGCATTTACTACTCGCTTTTCCACACTATATTTACATCTTTCGTAACACCGATTGACATGACAGGCAACCTAAACAGCCAGCGGTGAGATGAACAGTACCAATTTATTATCAGAAGCTATCCCGACCTGAATTCCTGAATTTTAATCACGAAAATATTGCTTCAATTTCCAAATGTGTGGACGATTAGAATATGAAATTCTCCACACACATCTCGACAATAGTTCTTATAATCTAACCTAATAGCAACCATCCTGTTATTCCATATGCTCTCGCCTAGCCTTGGGGCCCCTTTGGTGCCGTGGATCAGCGTCTCGCCTACATCAGCATAATGTTTTGGTTCGAGCCCTGCTGTCGCCAATAGGTGTGCACTTGGGGCAAGGCACTTTACATCGCTTGCCTCTCTCCACCCAGGAGTATAAATGGGTACCAGCATAGGCTGGGAATCCAAACAGACTCGCCGTGCGGGAGGCTTGGCCGAACCCCCCACAGCACTTTATGAGGGAGTCTGGCCCAAACGCCATGACAGAGAGATGGGGCACTCCGCCTGTGGGCGCACCAGTTGCATTTTTTTGCCTAGCCTTCCTCGATATAATTTACTAAGAAGGCATTTAAATGTGGAATCTGACCGCTTCAAAATGCAAATAAAATCTTCACAACGACAGATCCAGAAACTTGGCACCACTGCAGTAATATCATACAGCATACTGGACTTTTCTCGCCAGTTGCATTCCGCATGGGGTGATCGATCATGCATCGTGATCATGGCTCACGCAGATGGGCCGTCGCACTGATTGGGAGGCAAGTACATGACCTCCGTGGCCGGCCTTTGCGCGGATTGGCAACAGCCTACCTTTCTAAAGAGATCATGATTTTATGACATGACCTTGCATAATCTAGTACTGACGTAATGTAAATTAATTTGCCGGCAGAGAGCTATGGATAACCCTTTGAGACTTAATTGTGAAAATTAATGTCTACATTTTATGTTTTATTCACTAAAAAATAGCCGGCTATCCATCCCCGTTTCACTATCTTAGACCACCTTAAAGTGATTGTTGAATAAGATTACATGTGCGTTGAATCATGTGCGACCGTTAAACTAAAGTTAGAACATCCGCTACTCACGAGGCCATCAGCCCAGCTCCCCATCGCCGAAACCATTCTCTGGGGACACATTTTATATACGCCTGGTATCTCAAAAATGGTACATCGGAAAAAAAATTGGTTAAATATGAATTTCAAAAATAATCTTCGTACTATGAACATATTTAAAGAACAAAGACCAGGCTTTCCAATGGGGTGTTTGTTTCATCTTAGTTGCCTTTTGTCAATCCAGAGATATAATCATTTCATGCGATACACCAAATCGATTTTGTGCCACTTTTGCCTGGCAGAGTTTGCTTCGCCCAGTTTTGCCATGCTGTCTTAAACCTCAAAACAAAAGATGCAACTTGACAAGAGACACAAAACACGATTAAAGTAAACAAAAGAAGTCTAGTTTTCTCCACAACGTTTTAATAGTCACATAATCATTTCAATGATAAATATCTTCTTTTCAAAATAATAAACATACAAATAGTTTATTGCACGTCATTGAAATGGCACTTGAATTTTATTTCAAAATTGTATCTGTTAAAATCATGCCAGAAGGAATGTAATTGCAACAAATAACCACTCCAAATCCAAAAAATGGTTTAAGAATATTGCCACTATCTTTGTGCTTTATTATTTTGAGTCAATAAAATTTGAATTTGGAAGCAAAGATCAAAATGTTGGTAGGAATTTGCTTTCATGTACTTCATACCATAAAAACCCCTCCTCACAGTTTGTTGTACGCCGACTGTACGCCTCATTGTTCTCTTCTCACAAGAACAGTATGCGAATGTTATGCACTTTATCTTAATGCCAGACTGCATCTAACTTTCACATTAAGTACGTTTAGAGTTTCTTATTGAATTTAATCCTTTTTAAAGATTTTCATATCTGCTCAAGTGTGATAACTTATGTTTAACAATTCATTCACCCCGTTTTCACGCAACCAGAAAGTGGCACAAACTCGATCTTGTGTTCCGCAATAAACTGGAGTTATCTCTCGATTGAACAAGCACTGAGATGAAACAAAAATCTGTAGAGCCTTGTATTTTTTCTCTTTAATGTGATGTACAATACGACTTATTTATGTTGAGATATACTATTGAAAAATCGGTTTTTGATGGTACCATTTTTTTGGAGACAGGCTGTAACGCAGCGTATGTCAAAGAAAGTCGTCGCAAAAATAGCATATGGGCATTAGCGCAAATGATAATGTGCTGCTATCTCTTCTCAGATCTTTGTGTCCCTTTGTTAATATATCGTCGTGCTATTTAAACTATGACTAATTCGTAATTGATGTATACTTGGCTATTCTTAAAATGTACCTCCTATAATTAGTTGGAGTTTGGTAATCCTACATGTTCAACAGCTTTGTACATTCAAATACTGCAAAACGATTATCCATAATGAATACACTTTAGTCTCTCGATCTTTGTATATAGTGAGATTTTTGCATTCTCAGCTATTGTCCTCAATTCTATATACGCAAAGGAGATGTGACGCCGGTTTCACAAATGTGGCCGTTATCGTGACGCAATATACTCGGTAATTCATCGCAGCGCAGCGAGTAACTCCTCTAAAATACTCGGAGCTGTCTGAGCTCCCATGTCTTTTGATGAAAGTGAAAAGAATTAAAATGTATCGGTCCTCAGTCTAGAGAACACTTGATCAAAGTGAATGAAACTTGATTTTCCCTGCAATGCGAGGGATGATAGGCCTACTCGGATAAAAAAACGCGGGAAGACGTGTACTTACGTTCCCCTAAAAGGTGATCCATGCTGAACTTGCATGAAATGCAAGCATGCAGCTAGCAAGACGTGGGGGCTTTTTTTCTGAACTCCTTCTCATGGTTCTTCCATCAGTTGCACTGCTGAGGTCAGGATCTCTCCCGACCCATGCTTAGAATTAAAGTTAGGCCCCAAAACGGACTTATACCTCAGTTTGCCTGTTGCCAACTGGAATTGACACATTTCAATTGCAAACCCAAAATTCGTGTTTGCACCTCGTTAGCGGACTAGCTACACGGAACTTTATAAAGCCCAGTTGCTTGCCCACTCTGTGCCTCGGTTAGATTTTTGTTTTATTCTGACCAGAGGAACACTCACTTCCGCCCTAGATGTGTGACTTAATGATGAGGCAAGGTCATGAAGATTTGCGTCGCTGAAACACCTTTAGGTTTAATGGTCGGCTCACATGTCGACTACATAGGCCAATATGCTTACACTACCGCGTCACTTTTCCCTTAACTCCAAACCATCTGAATGACTTCTCGCCCTGCTCAGGCCATCCACTTTTAATGTTATCTCTATATATGAGAGAACATGTTGTAGTCGACCATGACTCTACTTGCATATACATTATAATCGTCATTTGCTATTTTTCGGAGTTTGTTCGATTGAGCTGAAACTGAGTAATTATAATATTTATATTCAGGCAAACATTACTGATGCTTCGTCCCACTCCATCAAAGATTCTACCATTGCTTTCAGGCATTGCACCTACAGGCTTCGGAGAGAACATCACACACATTAACTGTAGTGTATTTTTGAATAAGGCTTCTTTTGGACACAATCACCGGCTCATAATTTTTAACGAAATCACACAAGCTAGGCAGACAGAGACTGCTCCCTCGCGACCCTTTCTGTCGACACGCTGTTAAACTCACCAGCTCCCCATTAACATCTTACAGACATGGAACACTGGCCCCCAGACCAACCAATTCACTATCACACCTATGACAGAAATCCAACCTGGTACAGGTTTCCCAGTAAGGATTTGGGGCACCTTAACCGATTTCGCACAGGAGTCGGTCGTTTTTAACAATAGGCACAGAGGGGGGCTGCGACCATCTCCACCTTGCCAATTGTGCCTTCCATCACCACCCAATTCACATAGCAGGAGCCTTTTTAACTGGTAAATTGCTATTGCTATTCAGCAGGTACCTGTTCTAACTGACTCAATGTATACAGTGTGAGCATAAAACCCTACTTCTGAAAGATTTTGTCTTCAAGGTTAAAACTTTATTTGCTTGACATGTTTGGCTTTAGTTGTTTACAGGATAAACAGGCTTCAGAAGATTTTTATTTGGTGTCTATTTTCAATTTTTGCGAGAGACCTAAAAATCTGTTTGGCCAATTTTAGCCATACTGCGAGAGAACTGACAACCGACGTATACCATAACACTTATAGCAAAGACAATTCACACATGCAAGTTCAGATTGTATCGATTTCTTCTCGCCAAAACATGTCCGTTTGAATAAAATGGTCTATGGTTGTAAATATTTTAATTAAAATATCATCAACAACTTAAATTACATTTTCGATCACATAAAGAGTCTGTTATTGAAATCACTCCATTATCAATGTTTCAGTTCAGTTTCATGGACATAATGAAACTGCTCATAGATTTTTGTTTTACTCTCTAAGGGTATTATTTTTGCACAAATACAGTATACTCAGTGTCCATAAATTGCGAGGAAAACTAAATCTGAAGTTTTCTGTAAATAAATTGGAATGAACAACTTAAATTCATATCGCACTGTTTTTTTGTCAAGCGGAATACAAAACCTTCTATGGTTTCAACTTTAGGTCTCAATTTTCGTTGTAGGTTAAAAACCATAAATCTTGCTGAACCAAAGTAACTGTGTGGTCTTACACCAGCTATCTTGACGTTCTTATTTGGGAAATTGTACATCTTTTCTCTCAGCTTTCTATTTAATCGCCGGATATTATTTTTAAAATCCTTCATGATTTCCCACCTTCTTATGTTTAACAATAATTTGGTGTTGAAATGCTTTTACTCAAATCAACGCTGAAGACCATGCTACTCTATGTAAATGATGGCCTTTTTGTTTGGGTCAAAATTGCCCAACATGATTTTTAAGTCTATCAGCAAACCTAGGTATAACTTCTTCCTCCAAGTCCAAATGACAACAAATACCGTTTTCGGAGCCTCTTTATCTTCTTTATAACCAAACAAACATTTGAGCAAAAATAATTCTCAACTATTTTTAATAATCCTGTAAAACAATCTAATTTTTGCGAAATTCAAACGAATATAACCAATCCAATCGCATCGATATTGAATTGGATATCATGAAGATTGTAACTGTATTTTTTTGGACAATTTTGTGTGCCAATAGCAGATAGAAAGAGAGAATATTGACGAAAGAAACACTACACGTAAACGGATAGCTACAGATACTGACCATTGACCGGCATACCAACCCGCTAACCAGTGTTCATACATTATTGATTACCATAGCTATTGATAATGGACGCAATACAGCAGACACTCAAGAAAATACGCTACCGCTATTCTTCAAGAATAATGAAATTGTGACATGGGAGACCTAGAGTAACAGTTCTTAAGTGTGGTCGTGCCGCAAAGCAGTACAAGATGATATACCATTCGGTGCCCAACGGATCGGAATTTATGGCGGATTTACGTCCTACAATCAAGACCGACAGGAATAAATAGCTTGTAGAGGGCATCACCTTGAGACGTCGGTTCATTCCAATTGTGCGTCTAACAATCCGTATGTACGCGAACTCCGACAAGCCCACCACCAGAGTCACAATTAGCAATGTTCCTCTGTCCTTAGTCATGACACATGAAGGACAAATTCGTAGTATGGGATTATAAGCATCTACAGGACCTAACTGACGCGATCTACACTAGTAGTGTCTTTTTGTTGGCGTGTCCCTATAAGTTAAGGTAGGGGAGGGGAGGGAGCAGAGGGGGGAGACGAACAAAATAAGCTAACTCGATTCTTAACTGGCCTTCGTTACTGTTTCATGGAAAGACCATCTCAGCCATGTCCTAAAGCATGAAGTTTTGCTTGCTTTACTGGTTAAGGTATACACAGGGAACAAGCATACTATTGTCCACCTTCATCGCCCCTAACGCAGATAACCACGAAGGTACTGAAGCAGGTCAGAAGATAATGACGACATAGACTCCCATAACTACACCACGCTGTTTGACTCTGAGCATGATGATCTTACACTACACATCATCCGTACCATTAGGTACGTTGTGCAAACCTCTAACAGCTATGAAGTTCGTGCGGAAAGGGTGCTGGCGAGATCGGGAGAGCCGAATCCCAATGACCATGTCTGAGTCGGATCTTGAAGCTGGATCAAGACAGTTACATCGTGCCTAATGTATCTGTATGCACTGCTAACCTGAATGGCAGATCACCAGGTAGTAGTGCCAGTGGTGTAACAAAATCCTCAGAAGAACGAACAAGGTAGGAAGAGTAAAAACCGAAAGGCGCGGCGGACCAAAACGTTAAGACAAAAGACACAAGATAAGACAAAAAGACATCAATTTTTACTGGTTGACAAATCAAAAGGTAAATGTCTGTTTTTGTTATGTGAAACATTCAAATGGAAGCATATAGCAGATGAAGTGGCTAAGGATTGGACAGGTCTATCCATCATTCCCTATGGGATTCGCCATACTAAGGTGCTAGTAAGAGTTTTCTATTTTTTGAAAAATACTTTGTCATTCAATTTATTGAACCTAAACCGAGTAATGCTGGTATAAAATTACTAGTTAACTGCGAAAATGGAATACAAAATACTCGCTGATTTCAATTTATGCGCAACAACAAAAAAGAAAGAGTTTCCTTTTTTGCTTGATTTTCACTTAAGTGCCCAAGGGGGGGGGGGGTCCATAGTACCCAACATTTGTTTTTTGCGATTTCTCGGTACCGAATCGAATTTTTCAGGAGTTTTTTGCTAATTGTCTGATTTTCGAATACTCTTTCTCGATACAAAAATTTAATCCGCCTACGGCTTCATTAGAAATTAGGTTGGGTCCCTAGGAACACCCCCCCCAGGGCACTAACGGGAAGTGAAAAAACTCAGAGGTTTTACTAATTAAAAAATTAAGTAATTAAATTGGATTTCTTTGCTTAGATATATACCTTAGCAGGCAATTAATTAATAATTAATAATACTTAAAATCAAATCACCTTTTATATGCTGATAAGCATCAATTTACTTTTTTTCCATGACGTGGCTCTTAATTTGTGTAAGTCTATGGGAAATAAGGTTATTTTGAAGTTTCTCATCTTTTTGAAAGTAAAAATATAAAATTATGGTATATTTTGCAATGATTTATTTTAATGGTTTATTATAAGTGGATATATGATTATTTGGTTCAAAACCTTATATTGAGTTGCTGAGGATGGAATGTGCGAACCACTCCTTTTCGGGCGAGGTGACCATTTCAATTGCCCATAGGTCATATGTCAAAGTTCGATTTCAATTTTTATTGTGGGGTTTGTGTTTCTTACGTGACCCCCATTTTTGTGTTTTAGTGTCATGATCAAACTCCCATGGAAGTGGTTATCTGGGTTGGGTCCCTCAGAACCCCCCCCCCCCCTTGGGCACTACGTAAGTTTTTTTGGCTTGGGCATTTAAGTGTAGTATTTTTTCATGACGTTAACACAATACCTGTCTCTTTCACAGCTTTTCACGATAAATAAAGTTAGAGTTCACCGTGTGTTTCAAGTGTCTGTTGACCCTATATTGCATCCTTTATTCGAAAGGGAACGAAGGTGACCAAAGCTCATGAAAAAAAAATTGTTTGCAACTGTGACCATAACATCTTTCTGCAGACCAAACCCGTAACTTGCCGCGTAACACCATTTCTTGCATTTATTGCTTTCATAGCAGTAATCTAAAATCCGTCAGCTATAGGAAATGCAGGTAAAACCGTGCCCAACAAACTTTTACTGAATAGAAACGAGTCCAATTAATATGATTAAGTTATGGGTGTTGGTTCTGCTCCAATTGTTAGTCAGAGCTTGCCAATCAACTTCTTTTCATGAATTTTTGCTCATCTTCGTTTCCCTTTTTGAATAAATGGAATATACTGATTCAAAGTTATTAAAACTCCCATCAGAAGTTTGAGTTGTATTTTCTTCGTGAATTAGGCTGTTGGCTCAATCTAAATCGTGCGTTGAAACAATTCAAAGCCTTTTAAAGTCATGGACAATAACAATGGTTTTGCAGTCCAGAGAATCTAGCCCGTTGTCCTATTCATCATATTCTAACGGGCGGATTTACTGGATCAATGGCACCATTATTTGCTGGAGTCATGAACGTGGTAGACATCTCTTGGTCACTGATATACAGGTGAAAAAGGAATGACATTTAATTCATTTTCACGAAAATGTGCATATACTAAGTGAGAACCCGCGTAAACTGATTTTGATAATTTTAGACAATTTATTTTTGCAAAATTATGTACTTGTTGGGGTGCTTCACCTTAGTAAACGCTAGAGATCTTGCCCGCTAGCCATTTGCCTTTTAGGGTGACTAAAAGACTGTTTGTAGTACGGGTGACGTTTCAATCGCGTTAGAGAACCCATGGTTTTTTTTGAACTCTGGATACTCGTTCAGAAAGGCCCTGGACATACGGAATGACACAGAGCCTTTGGATCTTTCATTACCACCATTTTTTATACGAGGCGATTTTGACTTTTGAGTAGCGTTGTTTATTTGTTTTACTTTTCAGCAGTCCCGGTGGAAGTGTTCGGTGACTGGTCAACTGGTCCTTTGTTTGATGATTTCAAGACACACCACGTAACTTGTCAATACAAAAAATTCATTCTATCCCACAAAGAAGTTTAGCCAGTCAGCATTTGCAACAGAAGACCACCTCCACTGATTGCTTTGTATCATTGCTCGACCTTAAATTAACCCCAAATTTCACTTATTTTCTTCTTACGTGTTAGCCTTCCGTTTTCCATGAAAAGCCTCAAAATTATCTTCACCTTTCATCTTTCTGGCAGTACGCACTCTTTTATATCGACCTTTTTTCTGTACATAGCTGTCATTTTAAGTGTATATGTTGTTGTGAAATTTAGTATCTGAAAAGTTCACCTAACATTTACGCATGGCTGTTAGTATTGATTATTCCACCATCCCATTCAACCCCAAGTACCTCCTATTGAAAAGGGATTAAAGATCATTGTCATCAACGTGACGATGGTGTTTCCATAAGGTGACACCCTTTTCTGACAGTACTTTTCTGACACCACTATGATTCCGAAACCTTACGGAATAAAACCACGTAAACGTGGTAGGGGTTTATTCCGTTAAGGGTTGTGGGTTTATTCCGTTGTTTCCGAATTCATAGGTGTCCAGAAAAGTATGTCAGAAAATGGTGCCACCTTATGGAAACACCCGTTGAAGCTTGTGGATTTGAATGGAGTGCTGTGAGGTCATGAACTTTTGACATACTGGTCACTGTTATAACAGTTTAATGACAAAAAGAATATTCATTGAAATTAATTAGAATATTTTTTTTATAATTGGGTTTTAATTTATACTAAATATCTGACTGTTTGATTGTCTAATTTATATTCTCAGTATGGATAACAATATAGAGTTGTGTAATATCTAACATTTTATAGTGAAAAGTAGTTTGTGCACGAGCCTAATGATTTTTTTACAAGGCCTTGAGACTAGTTACAGTTTGCGACATCCGGTTCCAAGACGTGAACGAACAGCTGACTGGAGCATAAGATGGCTTTTTGTTCCAACCATTCCATGAAGATATAACATACAAGAGAACTCAGATGGCTGCCCATAGCCATGCCGAAACATTGGCCGTAAATTCTCCCAGAAAAGCTAAAGTATGCGACAGTAGATAAACAGTACGGTCATGTACTTAAGAGCTCTGTCCTCGGTAAGTCCATCCTCAAGTATACGAAATGTGAGATACGTGGTGCTGGATTTTCATCACCTTCTATAAACAATTTCCTGAGTCAGAACATGGTGGCCAGTTTGGCCGACAGTAGAACATAATTATAAGCTAAGGACTTGGTCACATTATATCCGATTTCCTGTGAAATAGACTATCGGTCGGAGAGGAGTCCCACTTTTGTTGTATTTTTGGGCTTCCTAAATCAGAGGCATTTTCGGAAGTAGGATACACAAATGTTGTCCTTTATCTTACTCTCATCTCTCTCAATGCTTGTAAGACTGGTGACCAACTCGCTTTTGTACGTGGGCGTGGGATCAGAGTCTACTTTTCGTATATCTTGAAATTACTATGAAGGGTTCACATATTTTTCAAGATATTCAATCCTTACGTCCATTCACAGTATGCCCTCCCTTATCTGCCCTGCCTACCAACGTGGAAAATTATCTGCCGAGTCCCCTTGCCAGACTACAATTTTACTTGGAAAAAGTTAATTTCCTTAAATTTTTTTTAATGGCTAAATAAATTATAACATTTTGTACTCATAATTCAAGCGGAGAAGCTCTTTGAGTTTTCGAATGACCTGCCGCATACCCAGTAATATAGAAATCTATAAAAGGAAATTTCTTTACATTGTGTGTTTTGGAAAAAGCTAACTGTTTACATTAAAAACAATGTAAACGATCAAAATGATTTCCATTCAACCGATACCAAGGTCACCACGGATATATGTGGAATACGTGGTCTGCGATTTGTATACGAATTCACACTGACGTTGTACCACATTGACACTCCAACGGTGGCATAACCCCTTGACTTTAAATTAAACCATTTTTGCATCTCAGTGCAGCGACAGCGCGTTTTTAGTGATTTGGACTCGTGGTTTTTTGAATTTTGTAAATTTCTGACAAATATTTGTCGAAGGGGTTAAACTTGCACTGTAAGGCAATTTAGAGTAACATCTTGTTAAATTTATGCTTTAATCTTGGGATTACATTTTATGATGGGAAAAAATACGAGGTCATTTCCTTCTACAAAAATCGATAATTTAAGAATAAGAGCTATGGATTTGCAATTGCAAATGACAGGTATGTCTTTTGAATTTCGTAAATATTGACTACAAATTGCAAGAAGTCGCATTTAAAAATACTTTTGTGGCCCTTAGTAGAGCAGATTTTGTTTAGTACTAAATGTTTAAAAAACATTAATGCAAATTAATGTATTATCAGCCTATTGTTTTTAAAACCGTAGGTGTAACACTTTTGGATGTACTTTCAAATATTTATCTTTCATGTTATAAAAAAATCCCTATATATATGTCCAACATTCCTGTTCAGTGGCATTTTGACTTTAGATTTTGCGCCCATTCCCTCGTGTGTGGTGGCACAGAGTAGCGATTTAATATGTTAATGTCATAGGTCGGAATCCACCTGTACCTCTTTCAATAAATTATTTGATATTTTCTTAGATAAAGAGAACATTCTCTAAGTTAAGGTTTGAAAAACGCGTACACAATACGTAAAGGTATTGAAACACCTCGCCCTGATAGGCCAATATAATTGCAGGCCGCGCACTCAACCGTATATTTTTTGTTTGCATTCTTATTTGTTTGGATCCTTTAAATCATCAAAACCAACTTTCTATTTCAATTATAGTATTTTAATTAAATAGGGCAAAAATAACCTGCGTCCTTATAAGATAGGCAATGATACTGCGTGCTTGCACATAAAAACCCCGCCCACTGAATTCCGTGTGCCTTCACGGGATGAATTTAGTGTAACAATATTTTGCTGGAGCAACTGCAGCAGCTCAATTCTGCCTTCGACTATATCAATCTTTTTGTTTTGCAAGTCGTAAACATATTAGCGATTGAAGTAAATCAGGAATGACCGAGCGTATGTTTAGAAACATTAACAAATACTTGTGTTAGATTTAAGCATTGGACGAACGGAGAATAAATCTAGATCCTATCATCCTATTAGGATACTATAGAGTTTAAGAATACTCTGTTCGTTTAATAGATTAATGCCGATACACCAATGGAACACTTAACCTGTTATACCTTTTTATGGATCGCGACTGCCAGTTGTGTGAATGGTAATTAGTCTAGTACATCCCAAGGTTTAAGCATTTAGAGTAATGATTATAGCATGAACTTACATGAAATTTGAATGTTTTATTTTATTACAAGAATACAGAGTTCCCAAATAAATGCAACCCTTGTAATTGGTGCTATACTTCAAATTAACTGAGAATTATTATAAATTTTATAATAACACAATTCTAATGGCGAGTATTGTCCGTATGTGCTCTAAATGTTTACTTTAATCAATTCTGAGAAATGTTTAACACTTAAGTGACCAAGGGGTTTTCACTCCTGTTATTGCCCGTGGGGGGGGGGGGGGTTAAGGAACCCCCCCCCCAAGGAACCACTTTCCCGGGGAATTTTTGGACGAAATTTTATACCACATGTGAATAGTCATAAGACAACCCAAATGTGCAATACAAAATGACAATTTGTTTTTGGCTGCCAATTAGGGGCAAACATTGTTTTCAAAACACGCAAACAGATGCAAAAAAACGGGGAAAATTCAAGTGAGCTTTGCGCTTACTCAACATTTTGAAAGCTTATTTTTTGTTAATATCTACTTTAGAAGACCCAAATAACATATATTTAGCACAAAACTTTCAGTTTTTGGGAATCCTGTATTTTTTTACGGGGGGGGGGGGGGAGTGGGGTGCAAATACACATATCATTTTCCCATAGACTTTAGTACCATTGTTTGTTTTTTCAGCACATAAAGGGTTAATTATTTTACTGTTACTAAGAATTGTTTACGATATGTATGTGTGAACAATATCAGCAAAAAAAATTGGGTTGGTTTCTTTGATTTTTATAAATATTCTCAGATGATTCGTTAGTGGCCAAGGGGGGGGGGGGGAGTCCATGGGACCATCCCTAATCACTCATTAACGGCTGGCCGATTTTTAATTATTTGTTTTTTTTTTGTATGAAAGAAGCGCATTTGATAAAGATGGGAAAATTCACAAAATTTCGGGCAAAAAAATCCACGCGCAAAGCGGCCAGCGCGAAAACACAATTTGGAGGGTCCCTAGGATTGTTTTTGTCATTTTCAAAGAAGCAACGCATAACTGTTCAAGGGCTTTTCCGCTTGTGTGTAAAAACTTCCACAACACAAGCAGAGTATATTGGCCATGCTTGAGCACAAATAATTAATTCTTTTGCACTGGTAGAATAGATGATATAACAGTAACTATTTTGCTTTTCATGTTCTCATTGTTGTGCTTACTTTACCTCTGCTTTTCATGTAGTATCATTTTTGTATTTTAAAATAGTCTATGGTTATTTTTGGGGGATTTGTGCGCAATATGAATCCACATTATTATTATGATTATTATGTATCATCACACCCCACCATACAAAGAGGGCGTCACTCTTAAATAATACACTGTTGATAGTTTCAATATCTGCCAAAGGCATACATTGTATATTTTTGTTCTGTACAGCAATCAAGCACAATTGTGCTAACTTTTGTTCCACCAATATTGATATGAAGTTCTTTTGACACAAATATTAAAGATTTTATGTTAAAAAACAAATAAAATATGCAACATTTTGATATTACCTGACCACCAAATTGATTTTGCACAACCCGATAAATTTGTTCAGCTGTTGAAACTGAAATGATTTCAAACTTCTTTTTAAATATGCGTGTTACTGAACAAACAACGTCCTCAACTTTTGTCAAATTTATATGAACTATTTCCATAAATAAATGTTAGTCAAAACGTTGTCTTGTATTAGTGTACTCCAGTTGAGGTTGTTCAGAGTCTGCAATGTTCATTGCTCCATAATGATACTGTAGAAATACAAAAGGCTAATAAAGATATGATGCTGTGGAGATCATTAATTGTTAAGATGAGCGTCAACCTGAGAATAGCGAAGAAGGTTCCGTTTTTTATACATATTTAGGCTATGCAGTTCACTGGCTGGTAAGTGTTGTGGGAAGTAGAATATGATTGCGTGATACATATTGGGGAAATGATACATGAAGCTGCAGTAAATTTGGCGAGGGAAATCAGAGTTCTATTTAATGAAGCTGCAATAGGTAGTTTTGATACTTACTGAAGAGAGGGAATTTCACTTGCTGCGGACAGTGCAATATGTAGTACTATTAACATATTGAGAGGGAATTTCAATGAATGAGAGTCACATCTTGCTTCACCACGAGGGAAATTTCAAGGATAGAAACCGTTTCCAAAACGAGTCAATTTGTCAACTGTAAAGTGAAGGGACTGTTCAATTTCCATCTGTGCAAGGACAGTTAAGCGCCCCTTACACAAGTTCAAATTGGCATAGCCATGTACTTTCGCTCAAGGGATTTTAGTCTCTAATATGACTTATCCATCCATTTTGGGCAGTAGTTCTTGTCAATGAAATACAAATTATATTGAGCAGAGGAATTATTCTTTGCAGCTGCTGCACTACAGTACTCTATTAAAATGAAAGAGTGAAAAATCACTGAATTTCGAGGAATTTTAAATTAACTGTAATTGAGTGGCTTTTAGCTCTAAAAGAGCGAGAAAATGCAACCTGGCACCTTTAAATCGCGGTTACCGAGCTCACTCTGTTGCCGAAGTGGCTCAAAAATGACAATCTTCTCTGAGTGAAGCCCACTATGAACTCTTATCGACCGGATTTTAGTTCTAAAAGAGTGAGGAAAATGCTCACTCTTTTCGGAGTGAACAATAGCCAATCAGAAAAACGCCGCAAAATCGGTGATTATTTCGAAAAACAACATAGCGGACGAGTTAAGTGAGGCCGTCAGCAACGGTTGAACGAAGTTGAAAGTAGTGAAAAAATCATTAGATATCGTCACGGGTGAGTATATTGTGTGTCGGTCACAGTTATAGCATTTTCAGACAAAGTTTGGAGAAGCATTAAAATGGTATTAATGTATTATCACTCGTACGACGTATCTGCCCAGGCTAGGCTAACATGTACGAAACACAACAACATGCATGTCAGGGCATGCATGCCAGGATTTGCCATTCATGTCACGATGCTATGAATTATGACCTAACATTACAATTATACTGTATATACCCTCAAAATTTTATTTAAAATATTATTTATCAATTTTTTTTTGAGAAAAGATTTCTCACGGGAAAAAGTAATTTGTTTACTATAAAAGAGAGAAAAGGGGATGAAATAGAGTGGTTAGAAGGATGCACCTGTAGATAGATGCACAACAAGGGAAGTGGGGCTTCCCCAGGATGCTAAACTTAGAAAACTTGTTTATGTTGTGAAATCAAAAATTGTAAGAAATTCCCCCCAGAGTTATATATGTTGAAGTGATCTAATTTAGATGTGAAATAGGATTGATGTGCAAGTCATGTTTATGGCATGCTCATGATGTAATGATTATTGTTAGAAAGGGGATTAGCTGGGGAAGATAATAGTGTTTTGGAGGAAGGACCTATGTTCAGCAGTTGTAATCAGCTTACAGTATGGATAGAGAGTGTTGGATTTACAATAAGGTGATTTATGCTTCACCACACAGTGCAGGGATTATTTATATGTTCAATTCATGTGAGGCAGAGTGATGTATTTCTACTGTCGTCTTGAAGGCCGAAAGTGCTGGGAATCACATAGGATTCCAAATTGGGACAGATAGAAAATCGTGGTGATTTTGGACTGATACTGTGGAGTTATTATCGTCGAGGGACTCAATTTATCATTGTCGTCTGAAACTGAGTGCGACAAGATTACCTTCAGGAATGAGAAGATTCCCTTGGAATATGATACCTGAGGAGTTTTGTTGAACTTGTGTGCTGTCA
>JAMKCH010026623.1:0-44317 GCA_023653785.1 Ophioderma brevispina
TTTTTAAGATTTGTTTTATATTTTTTTAGAGAAAACAGATCTTTTAAATCTGGCGGCGAAAAGGAATGAAGGAGGTACCGTAATGCAAGAAAAATGATGTGGTGCTTGGGCTAAATAGATCAAGCATAGGTTTCCAAAATCACACATTCTATCGCATTTCATTTAGAGGATTTCACGAGAATTTTATTTTTATTATTATAAAATTATTCTAATTATTATTATTAATTAGGTCAAGCAAAAAGGTGGCGAAAGTCCCGAGCCGTGAAATGATCTAAAAACTACATAAAACAAACCCGAGTTGCACATAGTTTTTGTTTTTGTTTTTCTGGGTTTTTTTTTACTACATGTATACAGGGGGGGGGGCGACAGTAAAAAAAGGAATAGCCTACATGTTTTGAGCTACTGGGAAGTTGGGACACTTTTTCTGCCCTAACATTGTTTTGATACAACATCAGCAATCAATTATGCAGCCATGCATCAAACCACACAATGTAGTAGAAAGTCGCTGATGGCATGTCAATTCACACTTTTTATTGTGTGATTTTTCGTGTTTTGCAATGCAGAAGCTGCTGCCTTTGATTCCATGTAATTGAGTAAGCAGAATGTACTTCAATATGCCAATTTGGAGTTAATGGTGACAACTCAGCTCATAGTGCTGAGGACGTCTTTAGTAATGTAAACAGCACGATTATCGTGTATCTAGTATCTATCTACGCGCACAAAAGGAAGGCAATCAACAGCGAGCCATATGATCATAACCCCTCTTACCGCAATTGATGTTTTGGCGAGAATCAGTACTGATAATTTTCAACGGAACACACACAACACCACATGAAAAGTATAAATAACAAAATGCCCCGGCTGTCCCCCGTTTGTATTTGTTTGTTGTGTATAATGTACACGTTATGCGATCAACTTTATTGCCCATAACTTCTTCTCTCTCTATCTCTCTTATATTTTATTATATTAATTGCCCATAACGGCCACAGTGAGAAAAAAAAACATCATTCAGTGTTCAAACATTGTTTTCAATGATGCCCAGGGATCACGTACGACTTATGACAGCCAGAGGTTTCCACCACACCTAGCTCTCGACTCTGCGTGGAAACTGGCTGCATTACATATACAGGCGTGATTCGCTAAGGGACCCAGCGGCTTAACGTCCTCCGAATTACGGGGTATTCGCATGGTTCGCTCTCTTGACTAAATTTGAACGTTTTATACCTGTTTCTATGTAAGCCTCCATATTTGTTTGTAGTATTGTCCCTAAGATTTGAATATTGTCTCCTCGTTTTGAAAGAGGATGTGACACGACAATTCCGATTTGTTATATGGAAACCACTTTTCTTAAGGAATTGTTGCACAAAATTGTACCACACATGTAGGGTCATAAGACCATAAACAATTCTTATATGTTAATTTGATTGCTTAAAAGCAACAAAATTAGAATTCAAAGCAAACTTAAAGTATGGGCAAAACATTATTTTCAAATTATTTGGAAAAGGGAACACATTACAACGTCCTCGTTTTCACAAAGATATATGGTGCAATGAGTTATGTGTCCTTAAAGGCCAAATCTACCCGCTATGCTGAACGCAAACGATGGTATTTTTTTTTTTTTTTGGTATCATTTCATATTTTGGTAGGTGCCAGGTCTGCCGTAAACTTTTCCCATTGGTAACACACAGTGATATGGCAAAATCAGTGATCGCTATCAGATCTCAATAGGTACTGCCTCTTTTATTATCATTTATTGTTTAAATTATAGGGGATGAATACAAATTACTTAAGAGGAAATATTCTTAATTGCTTGTTTAATTCAATTTTTCATGTTATTTTGTTTTACTAGACACCCGTTGGTAGACAATGAGGGGTTTCTTGGGACCCGCCGTAATTAGCTAATCACCTGGGCGATGGATCTATTTTTTTTTTTTCATGAAAGATACTTTTCCACACACACTTACACATATACAGAAAGAATCAGTCGAATAAGATCCGAAAAAATCCCGAAAAACGTAAAAAGACAAAATGCAGTTTACGCGATACCCTAGTTTCCCCTTGTCCCCTCGAGTATTAAAAGTAAAAGTGGTTATGTTAGGGTGAAAAATAATCAATAAATAAAACAAGTGATAAAACTGAACTTCGAGTTTGCAAGGGTGTGCATTGACCAAAGAGATATCCCTCAAGAGCTCCCCAATCTTCATTTTTTTTTTGATAATTGTGCTTGTAAGTTATAATACCTATACCTGTGAATGGCGATGCCAAAATTGTGTGTTTTTGTCACAAAGAAAAGCGATTTTGTTGTAAATTAGAATCGAGATCCCCGATTGTAATTTTACGGTGGAATGGAAATGCATAATTTTCTGTCCTTTCATTGTGAAAATAGTGGCCACCATCAACAGTCACGAAAAATAACATCTAACTTGATTTTTTTTTAAAAATATTCCAATGGAAAAATGGATGAGCGTAGACACGTCAGCCGCTAGATATATCATATTGAAGGACCTTCGTAATAGCCACTGAATTATTACCGGTGTCATTTCTACAGTGACACAGTGTGACTGAGTGTCCCTACCACCAATCAGTCTATTGTTTCTACATTGAGTGCTGTCCGCATCACTTGTTTAACCTGTTCTCAAATGGTCTCGTCTACAAGTCACGGTTAAAAACGGTATACGTTGCCATGGTAGCTAGGAACTCTCTTATGGGGGACACTCATTTCTTTTACATTCCACCGGTATAACGATATTATTTCTCGTTCATTTGCGATACACAGACATGTTCGAGCTTTACTCATTTGTATTTCATTTACACATTTACCGAATTCACTTCTCAAACATTTTCGGAAACGTGGGCGGCTCTTCGAAAAAAAAAAAAATGTCCGTTATGGCTTAATTGCGAAATCGTTTGTTCATTCACATTTAGTCACTTTATTCCACAGGCCTCGTCTGCAGGTCACAGACATATCCCGCATATTTGTTCAAGGCTTGACACTCAAGTTGTTTAACACCTTATTGCTTTACATACACCAAGACCCTGTATTTCTGTAGTTTTGTTTTGGTTTGTTTTTTTGGGTTTTTTTTTCTCGCTTTTTCAGAAGTTGCTCTCGCTCTCATGCCACATGGCCAGTGCCATCGGAGCTTATTTTTTATCATGTGATTAAGCTGCGGCTAGAGTTTAGTTTGATATTAAGGAATCCGAATGCTGGAATTAAAACCATCCTATTTATAAGCAGTTTTGAAGATGTTTGCTGTCCTGTGGTATTTTGACAGCCTGGAATTAACAAATATGCGCTGCTTGAGGATATACGGATAAATCTTGGAGAATCTTGGGTATGCTTCCATTGGGCTTCTGGCATATCCCTCGACTGCTTGCATGTCAGCGTTTGCATGCTGTGGCAAAACATTAGCTGATATTGTCCCAGGATATCGTCAGTTCATGATTATAACTATGCTTTAATCATTTTTTACACTTTTTATTGAATGAAAAGAAAGCACAATGTGTTATACTAAAATGCTGACGAGCGAAATTAGGTTATAGTGTTTATCTTTTTTTCTCCACTTAATGTATTATATATTTATTCAACAATATATATAGTTGACATTTTATCACCATCTTGGTATATTTGCACAGGGCAATGTTTGGATGGGGGGTTACAATTTAAACCGGTCGAATTGATTTGAAAGCTATACCAAATTAATCGTTTACTCGTAAGGATAAAACGAAGTATAGTTTGCCACCTCTAAAATATTTAGTTTCAATACTATAGCTTAAATAGATCAAAGTTACCCTGAGTAATTTCTTTTAGAGTGATCGACCCGGTTGTGATTAAACTATTACCAAATCGTTTTTCTGGTCAAGTCATAGCAGAAAGTATAAATGTGCTTTTCATTGGACGTTCCGATTGGGTAACGATTAATGACCTCTAATACCATACCCATATGTGACTAAATGGAATATTTGAGACTATTTTGAAAATATTCTACACAATAACAGTTGAAACATGTAACCAAGGGTGACTTAAAACTTGAAACGCATGAAACTATAACAGGTAGAGGGACGTAATATAAACTTTTATTTAAAATGTTGGAATAGATTTTAGTAATTAAACCTAATTTATACCCCCTTCTCCCGTGTACAAAACCATGCTCTTTAATCCCCTGCAAAAATGCAAGATTACCTTCTAAAATGTTAACCACACTTTGTGATAAATATATAAGACGTAGGCAGAGAAATTAAAACATCGTTTGCAATTTTTTTATTCCTAATTCCTACTGCTTTTATCATACAAGGGTATATACTTTCTGAATCTCCTCACGTTCGGACCATAGATAGTTTATAGAGCTACTTTATCATCTAAAAGAGTATAAGGTTCTCTTAATTGGATAATAAAGATGATAGTAATAAGTTATTAACCTTCAACTCATTTAAAAGCACGTTTAATTTCGCGATCCGGAACCTCGTCCCGACTTACTTTTAAAAAATTAAGAAATTTTATATCATCTGACATATTAGCCTTAGTAATGCATGTGTTCTAATCTTGCGTGCGAATTCGATCATATTCGATCATATGTAAGAAATTCCCAATTTTGCATTTTCTGTAAACGGAAATAAATTACAGTACCAAGAGGCCTTTGGGAGATCCTGTAATACACATTTGCTCTTGTAAGCCGAACGGCGAAGATTAGAATCATTTTTATCACTTTGGGAACACGATTTTCCCAAGAATACCTAGTGAACGATAAAATCGAAGGGTGTTAGAATTATTAAATGCACCTTGAAAACGACACAAATACATGTCAACAACATCACTCTGCAGGACTCTGCTGACCTCGAAGTTCTAAAATCGGACTTGTAGCAAATAGATATTTGGTGAGAGAAGTAGCTCGTGCACTGCCATAAGGCCCAAAAATGGCTTGGGCATGTTTAAGGAGAAAAGTTGAAAACTGTCACGGAAAAGGTGCGTTTATAGCTTACTACATTTCGGTTGGTCGACCGCAGTTTTTATGATACCTAGCACCGCATAATGGGCCTTACAGACAAAAAGAATATCAAAGCACTCAGTGCTTCGGTTGTGCAAAAACGTTTACTCGAGGGACAAAGGGACACTGACAAATTTGTAGTCCAATTACAATGGGATACATTAGAAACCAGATGTTCGATTCACACTCTGTCTCTCATGTATAATATAACGACAGGAACCCATTAAAATTTCCCCTAAGTGAACATCTTACTCATAACGTTACTGCAACATATCACATGGACAGAAATGTGTGGTCAGGAATGGTCACCAACACTGCAGTGTCACCGACACTGCAGAGGTTCAGGACTTCTCTTGCATCTACTTTAGGGGGATATATTAGTAATAAAGGGTTTCTGTTCTGTTTGTTTTGAATGTATGTGTGTGTGTGATGTTTGTGATGTGTGTTTGTGTTTGATTTTAAACATTTTTAAAGTTTTTTGTTTTTTTGTTTTTTTTTGTTTTTTTGTTTTTTTTGGTTTTTTTTTTCGGTTTTTGTTACTAGTTACTGGTAAAGTTAACATACTATATGTTGACTATTATATCGTCAACTATACGACCAGAACTGATAAAGTATTCATTCTTTTCTACTTATGTAATTTGATCCACCAACACTGCAGAGGTTCAATCCTTCCCTTTGCAGCTTTGAGAATATATTTTGTAAATATTTTGTTTTCCTTTTGGTTTTAGTTTGTTTTTTTGTTTTTTTGTTTTTTTTGGTTTTTTTTTTCGGTTTTTGTTACTAGTTACTGGTAAAGTTAACATACTATATGTTGACTATTATATCGTCAACTATACGACCAGAACTGATAAAGTATTCATTCTTTTCTACTTATGTATTTGAGTCACCAACACTGCATGAGGTTCAATCCTTCCCTTTGCAGCTTTGAGAATATATAGGGATATTTGTGTTTCTTTTTGGTTTTAGTTTGTTTTGTTACTGGTCACTTTTAAAGATAACTTATTATAAGGCTGAATACGACTAGAAGAAATCCCCCCTACAAATATTTGGTTTAAGTAAGGGCATGCTGAGCAAAGCCCGTTGTAAGCCCCTTAATTCAAAATTGTTGAAATATAACCCTGACATTTTTAGAGGGCTTCTTTCTCTCTCCTTATCCAGAGATGTCCTTCGATGAGAGGTTTGTGATCTGGTAAAAATGAATTTGAACAAAACTAGAGTTGGTAGAGCTGATAAAATACATTTCACCATATTTTTTGCCTAAGGAGCTTAAGTGTTTTGTTGTGTGTGTTTATGTTTTACCTTTAATGAGGTTTTAAAAAAGTTTGTATTCACAAAGTAGCCAAATTCTGTTAATTTGTTTGTATAGTTTTGTTTACATATTCTGTATAACTTGCAAAAGAATTGGTTTACTCCCCCTACCGACCCCTGGGCCCTAACTTTTAGTTGCACAACTTTTGATGAAACAAAAACCGAAATGTTATTTCCGAGATCATTAGCGTTGTGTCCACTTGCCGAATCGCCCCGGACGGTCCGTAATAGACGGGACGGTCCGTGCACAATTATTTTCTACATATCGTATGTGATCATTGGCCTTTGTGTTTACACCGCATGGAGACTTATGATGCTTTGTGCAAATCCATGTAAAATGACCTAACAATATCCGAATCCATCTCCCTGATCAAATGAATAGTAAAATACATGTTCAAAGAACCATCTCATCCATAAATCCTACAATGTTTCAAACCCCTACTTTTGGTTGTACATAATCGATTTGGCTTTTCTAACTCAAAACAACCATTAATTTGAATTTTTCCATGCTAATTTGTGGCTGGCATCACTTGCGCATGATCTAAAGGGAAGAGCGCCATAACAAATGCTAATTGTCGCAATATTATGTTATTTTAAAAGCAAACAATGACCATACTTTTTTCGCGCGCTTACAAACTAATGATTCTCCCTAATTTCCGAACCGATCAATATTGTTAATTTTTTTTCAAATATGTTGTTTGTGGTAATCATACGTGTGGCCAATTGCACTGAAAAATACCGTATTGGAAGTTGGACCCCCACATACACTAACGGGAGTGTAAAAGACCTTATGTACTTAAATGTTAACAAGAGTCTATTAAAAGTAATCATCGATTATATGTCACTTGCTCGAGGCTTTAATTTATTTTAACGTTTAGTATTTAAAACAACACACAAAAGAAAGAAACACCCAAATAAAACTAAAAAATAAAAACAAACAGCAGACAAAACAAAAACAAAACAATCAAAACAAATTCAGTGCCCCTACATTGATGTTAGGGGAATAATTACTTAAGTTGGATCTATCACAGACCGCGGGGAAACGTGGAAATAACAAACCAAACTATATAAACTATTACCTGTTTAATCTGTTTGTGGAGGAGCAGTTGCACAGAATTTACTATTTTGTAATCATTTCTCTGTTACAGCAATCCTTAGGGTGATCTCGTCTCTACATTGTATTTCGTATTTGTTATTATGCATATCTCCAGTTTATGTTGTGTTTTATCCATGTTATGTTTAATTTATATGAGGTCTAACCCGACTCTTCTTCTTTCAGAAACTTTCGGCAAGTTAAGCAGATCCCAGCGATAATCCTTCCCATGCTAATCAGATGACTCTCATTCTCGCATCATTCCCACAGGTCTACAGGTCAGATGCACACCAGCCCTTGGCACTCTCCCTCCTGTTTTGAGAAGAAGTGAACAGGAGTTCCAGACAGTACATCCATCCTAATCATGAACATTCTTTCTGAAACACTGTGCTTCTTCTTAGCAAGTCTCACCGAAGAGGTCAACAAACTTGAGGTTTGAACTGCAGCCAGAGTGAACTGTTGACCAGTGGGACCGATTATACTAAGGAATATTTCACTCGTTCGTTCGTGCAAGTCCAAAATCACGTGGAAGATCCGTCTTAACCGCTGAAAGTTTCATCATCCAGTTGATCAGGCCTGGAATTCTCTTGGGGATTGTAAACCTCACAGTCATCTATGAATGATGTGGCTAATGGTTAATGGTTTGTGGCTCTTCACAATCACAGTTTGGTGATGGTTCTACTCCGATCTTGTGAAGGAGTTTTTGTACGACCAAACGCCAGTTGAGTCTGTGAGGTGACCCATGCTTCCTATCACGTCACAGCCTTTGGGCTTGCTAGATGGGCTGTCAAACAAACTGCTTTAGGTTCAAGTAGAGGATGACCATTGCTCAAACAATCTGTCATTGATCCAAGATGATCGATAGGATACTGTGACTGCGTGTCATGGATTGGGTAGCAAAGTGATTCCGTGGAATTCTCTGATTCTCAACGGTGTTGGTGGTGGGATTAGACTACCAGGTTTATCACATTTCTTGGCGAGTCTGATCGTCTGAAGGTTCCTCCAGAAGATTGGGAGGCAATGCCAGGACAGAATTGGGAGGGATTCACAGGCGTGCAAAAAGGCAAACCACTACAAGTCTCATTGCATCATTCAGAACCACATCAATCTTGTGTGAATGTACGATGGGACTCCATACTGGTGCAGCGTAATTCAGCAGTGGAGTCTGCAAGCAACAGTTGATGTAGGTAACGGTGTCAAAGGATGCACCCCATCCAGTTCTGCAAGCCTTCTGAGGAGGTTGACAAGAGACTGCGTCTTGGCGCGGCTGCTTGGTGTGGTGATGAAAGTAAGGCTGCGGGACATTGTGACGCAAAGGTACTTCAGGTGTTGGGTCATGTGACAGTTTTTATCCATCTAGAGTGATGTTTAGTCTCTTTTTGCGCTATCGTTGCCAGGGTGGAAGGAAAACAGAGCTGACGGTCGTGGATTGACTGCAGTTTCAAGTTTGCCATCGGTGGAAGAATTGGATTACAGTGATTAGGTCTTTCTGCAGCACTGTTTCTAAGGACTCAAAGGCGTCAGCAGCTATTCAAGTGCCGTGTCGTCTGCGTAGGAGGAGTACTGCGAACAATCTGCCTTTGGCATATCTGAGAGTAGATGTGAAGAGACTGGGTGCCAGGACAGAAACCTTGTGGGACACAATTCCGAAGTTTGCACTTACTACTGCGTGAAGTTGATGGCCAGGACGAAGATTCTGTCTTGGAAGGAGCAGCATAATGAAACTGCCAAGCTTGACATCAGGGAAGATTTTGAGTAGAGTAAGGTAGAGGCCTCGGTGCCAGACTGGATCGTACGCAGCAGTTAGGACTGCTCCAAACTTCTGCTTATTCTGGAAGGCTGTCTCGATTGTCATTATAGTTCTTGTTATCTGGTAAGTTGTTGATTGACTCTTCGAAATCCAGCTTGGGTGCGGGTTAAATTTGACCTCGACCGTATCATTGATTCTGCCGAGTATCAGTTCGCTCAAGCAGCTTATAGATGTGAGATAGTAGCAGAGGGGGTTCTGTAACTCTTGGGGTCATTTTGCTGGTTCTTGGGCTTCAGGATTTGCAATGAAACTTTGAAGTCTTCCATCTGGAGGAATGTTGATGTTCCCATGCAAGGAGAAAGGAGGAGTTGGAGCCATCGCGCAGGCTTCGGGTGACATATTCTTCAAGAATTTGTAGGATGTTGTCCTTGCCAGGAGCTTTCCATTCTTGAGAAATTTAATTGCTTCGTGATCTCATCGTAGGTGAATGGTGACATGGGGGCTTGACGTGGAGATGGAGAGGTTTGTAGATAGAAGCTGTTTAATCTCTGCTAAAGCACGAGATGGGCTTAGCAGGTGAGTGTGGTTTGACACTTTCCTTTGTTGACAAGTACTGAAGCGATCGAGTTTTGCAGAGACAGGACACTGCTTAGCTGGACAGCTACGCCGGTGAGCTTGTTGAGGGTGTTCCAGGCTGCGGCCTTGATGTGGGTAACGTTTGATCTGGATATATCTCCTCCTCCCATCAGGTTTGTTGTTTTTTGCGTTCTTTGGCCAAGCAGATCCAGTAGTGGTGACCCTTTGCTGTGTCTCTAGTTATCGCAGTTGGTTATGACAATCGCTTGTATAACTCGTCGCATTCTTGTCCCAACAGGGGGTTTAGGGGTTCCTTCTGCCTTGGGGAATGGAACATTTAGGGATTGGTGAGCATGAGAGCAGAAAATGGAGATATGCATCGTTGATGTTAGATGAAGCAGGGACTGGCAGCGTGGATGACAGTCGCTGGCTGCGTTTTTTGAACTTGGACCAGTTGGCCTTTCCTGAATTCCATCTCTTTAGTAGAGGTGGAGATCGTGACCTTGATGTCAATGGTGACCAGGATAGGGCAAGGACCGGTAGGAAATCTAGGGAGGACCGTTCTGGAGCAGCGAGGATCGGATGTCGCTGGTGACTGTTGACAGGTCGGGACAGGTCGAGTCCATGATGCCCTAGAATAGAAGGTAGGTGGATCCACTATCAAACAGCAGTTGGAGGTCTGGGGCTTCAATCCATTCAAGAGCCGCGTTGCCATTTGTCAGTATTGGATCCCCACTATGCGGTATTTCTACAGTTGAGATCTCCGCAGACGAAGGAGCTCAGCTGAACTAAAAATTACTGGAAGGCGAGTTGAAAGTCGCCTCAGCTGGTGGTGGCTTATAGAAGTTGGTGAAGTGGGTTCCCATGGCTTCAAATTTTATCCACTGGATTGGCGAATTCATTGAAGATGGCAGGGTTGTTAAATCTCACTTGTATGCCTGCCCCCTTAACATAGAAGCGATCCCAAGCTTGTTGTGCGGAATGAAGCAAATAAGGTCAAAACCTTCGATTGCAGCTTCTCTTCAGATTCGCGGTGAGTTTCTGGAGGAGGATGATATTCACTCCGTTCTTCCCCTGGATGAGCTGTAAAGATGATGTCACGCCTTAGCGCATGGGTCGAGACCCTAACGTTCAGCGCAAGGATACAAACTTTGGTGCGGGGGGTTTGTTTGGGGGTTGCCATAAGGAACGTTCCTCTGTGAGTAGCTCTCAGCCGCTTAGAATTGAGGGTGGGTATTCAAGATGTTCACAGTGGTGTTTTAAAACACGATGTTTGCGACTTTAAGTGTTGAATCAGTTACCCACAACAGGTGATGTGACTTTAACAGGGTCGCCGCGAGAAGCTTCAAAACATGACCCACTTTATCTAAACAGGAAACTGAACTCACACACAGAAGAAACAGGAAGATCGGCGATCTACTGGAGAAGCGGATGACAGCAGAACTACCTCGCTTTCCAAACAGTACTATCACCCTGATGCCGACACTCCTTCACAGTTGTTAACCTGTCATCTTCTACCCTAACTAACGCTGAACATAACTCTTTCAGGCGGCCTTAATTTTGTCCCACCCCCTCCAAATACCCCCCAATTATAAATCAGCAAGGATCTAACTCAGTACTATCGCGCGGATGCGACTCCGAGAAATTTTCTTGATGCTCCCCCTTAACCCCGAGCCCTTTGGCACTAAAAGTTCAGGGGCTACCTCCAAGAACAGGGTTCCTTCGTTTATGAAACATATGTGCAGGTTGTAGCTCCCGGTTAATACTCTAAAAAATTTTCCACAGGTCACATGATAACCTCCCTCATGATGAGCGTCAAGCTCTTCCTCTCTTAGGTCAAGCAGACGACATCATCATCAAACCAGCAGATAAGGGTTCAGCAGTAGTTGTCATGGATCGACAGAAGTACATCGACGAAGCCATGCCGCCATCTCAACAACCGTGATAACTATACCACTCTTGCTTTGCCCCACCCAGGTTTTCTATCAACAGATACAAAAAACACTTGGATGATCTGACCACACCCGGGGTAACTTTCTGATAAAGCTCTCAATTTCTTCTCCACAAATTGCAAAGCTGCCAGGTTCTACACTCTCCCCAAGTTCACAAGCCTCAGAACCTGGTAGGACCCATCATCTCGGGCAACGGTCTCCGACAGAAAACATCTCCCGCTTTGTTGACCATTTCATTAAACCTCTTGTTCCACAGGCGCCCTCCTACATTCATCTCGATATCTCAGGAAGCTTGAAGCTGTCAAGGACCAAGTTCCCAGCACCGCCATCATTGAGACACTTGATGTCGCCTTTTTCCTCCTACACCAATATTCCCACGATGAAGGCCCATCGCAGCAGCTGCTGAGCTTTGGCCAGAAGTGGCCACACCACGCCCCCATTGATGATCTGGCCACTTTGATGAATAATGTACTAATAAGCCCCCATAATTTGCCTTTATGAATGACAATTACTTTTTTACAGGTACATGGGAACGGCATGAGGATGGCCCCCTCGCTGGCTTGCCTTTTCATGTCCAATCTTGAAGAGCAGATGCTTGCTGCATCACCATGTCGTCCTTGGGTTGGTGGAGATACATCGATGATGATTTTTCATCTGGAACAGTGAGGAGGAGAGCTTCCTCATCACATTTACTAACCACATCAATACCTTACACAGCAACCATTAAATTCAATTCTGAATATTCTCACCCAACAGGTAAAAATTAGTACATTATCCTGATGTCACCATCAAGCAAGCAGAAGCACCCTCTCCACGGATCTATATACCAATCATACAGACACTCATCAGTATCTCCATTCCTCTAGTTGCCACCTCGCCACTGAAGAACTGGCATTGCTTACAGGCCAGGCACTCTTCGCCTTCGGCGCATATGTTCTAATGATTCTAGATTTTTATACATTCAGGAATTGAAGAACACCTAGGCGGCCAGAGGACACAGCTCACAGCCAGAGTTCACAAGCAATCCAGAGAGCCTACTCACTTACCAGGACTACAGCTCTTGACCAGCAGAAACCCAGAAACCAGGATCCTACTACGCCCAAACTCCCCCTTGTGGTTACATTTCATCCCAGTCTTCCTCACCTGCGCCGTATGAAATAACACAACCATCATATTCTTCACACTTCAGATCGCCTGCGCACGTGCCTGTCTGAAACTCTCATTTGGCCTACAGACGTCCCCGAAATTACGAGACATGATTGTAGAGGCCTTCAGTCCCCCCAAACTGATTACTTCTTCTCCTCACAGCCAAGTGTATTTCAAGATGCACAGATTCTAGATGTATCGTCTGTACGGACCATATACAGGAGATTGACTCGTTCACCAGTCATGACCCACCGGTACCAACTACACGATCAGAGGCAACATCACCTGCAGTACTTCTAATGTCATTTATCTTATTCTTGCAGAGTGTGTGGAGTCCGTATGATGGGGAAACCAAGACTCTCTGAAGAGACGTTCTATGGCCTAGCGTCCACAGTCAACACCAACAAGTTGGAAACATCGGTGGGTTAGCACTTCAACTTACCTAACCATACTATTTCTTTTTTATGATATGACTTTTACCAGGGTATCGAATCTCTTGGCCAACCGCCCGCACCGTCCGTCTCAGCAGAGAAAGGTGTGCGGATGAAGCGTCTACTCACCATCCAGCACCATGGTCTCAACATCCAAGAAGGGAACGACTAGGTCCTTATTTCACTCATATTTAACAACCTTTTTCAGCTTTCTCTTTTTTTCAGGTTTCCCTGTACTGCTTTACCATGCTTATAATTTTCATATTCATTTTTTTATTAGCTTGATTTTCTTGTCACGCCATGTATTTTAATTTTTTTATTTTTTTATTCATTTATCATCATTACGCTTTGTCGGTATTATATTATATTATGCTGTTTAGTTATATGAATTCCCATTTATTTAACTTTTTTCTATTTCAGGTTCTCATTCCCAAGTCTCTTGCCCCATCCTGTGATCATTATGTCCTTCCTCCTTAGCGACTCTTCATCCATTGTTCTCTTTCAGCTTTACCTGCCATGCCCCGCTGATTTCATGGTCATAAAAAAAAAAAAAAAAAAACACCCATTCCCCTTGTTCATTAACTCTTATTGTTCTATTCAGCAGGCTCTCCTGTCCCTATTTGCCCATCGCTCATCGTCCTCCACTTCTCCATCCCCATGATTTCTTGCCGTCATCGTCACATTATCTTTGTTCATTAACTTCCCGATTGTTCTCTTTTTCCAGCTTCCTCCCAGTTCATTTACCATCACCCCTCCCTGTCTTTTGTTCCTTGTGTGTCTATGTGGTTTGTCTGATCTGTTGTTTGTCAGTTTGCCTTTGATGAGATTCCTGACTAAGATCGAAACGTCAGGCCCACACTCTAGTATACAGTATAATCTTTGTAATGAGACAAATAATGGTGTACATTTAAACTAAAATTTGACGTGATTTCAAATTTTACCATGCTACTAATTACCCCTTATTTTACAGAGTTCCCTACATTTCCCAGAGGTTGACGACCCAGAATTATGATTCAGCACCCTTCAAACTATAGAAAAACATTCTCTTCCCCAACATTCTAGAATGGCGATTTCTGATTTATAACCTACTATCTGGTCTGTATAGAAAATTGCGTCAATAAGACTTGGTTATGGTATTAATGTGATGTGTATCGGATGAATCATGTAAATGCAATCTAATATCTTTCCGCAATCAGATGTCCCCTTCAACTTATTTTATCTCCGAATATACACTGCGAAAAGGTAAGAGTCGCACAACTGTGAAAATAAAAGCTCAAAATACAGAATAATTGACAATAGAATCATAGGTGAAAAATATTTTCGCGTATAGTTATTACCTAGCAATAACAGGGTGTGATAGCAATAGTAAATGAATCATTAATCATTCGACATATCGTTCTTCTACCAACCCAGTCTGTGGCTCAGTTGTTAGAGAGCGTCAAACTAGTAATCGGAGGTCGCCGGTGAGAATCGGCCAAGAACATATGGGGTTTTTTCAACACTGTGTTGCGGCCGGCCGTCTCCGGGGACGGGATGTTGATAAATGCCCAGTAGTGTCTACCTGGAGAACTTAAGTAGTTAAAAATTCAAAACAAATATAATTGTATATGTAAATATACCGTTCGGATGCTGTCCGCTAGGAAACAGATGACACATCTCGAACCTAAAACATATAGATGATATCTATCGTTCGTCTATCAACCCAGTATGGGCTCAGTTGGTGCGAGTGCGTCATAGTTAATACGGAGGTCGCCGGTTCGAAATCCGGTCAAGAACAATGGGGTTTTTTCAACAAATTACCAAATTGTGTGCGCCGGCCGTCTCCGGGGAGGGATTGATAAAGCCCATCTTGTCTACCTGGAGAAGCAATAAGTAGTTAACAAAAACCTACTTCAAAGCAAAATATAAATTGTAATTGTAAATATATACCGTTCTGATGCTATCCGCTAGGAAGCTACGTGTGGTACACATCTCGAACCTAACCATTAGATAGCTATCGTTCTTCTACCAACCCAATCTTGTGGCTCAGTTGGTTAGAGAGCCGTCACTAGTAATACGGAGGTGCCGTTCGAATCCGGCCAAGCACATATGGGGTTTTTTCAACAATGTGGGCCGGCCGTCTCCGGGGAGGGAGTGATGACTGCCCATTTCTGTGTCTACCTGGAGAACTAAGTAGTTAAAAATTTTTAAATAATTACTATATACATCATTTGCCATATAGCACAATTAACATTATAATATGATCCGCTAGGAAAGCGATTGGACACCTCTCGAACCTAACAACTATAGATGATATCTATCGTTCTTATACCAACCCAGTCCTTGTGGCTCAGTTGGTTAGAGTGCCGTCACTAGTAATACGGATGGTCGTCGGTTCGAATCCCGACCAAGAACAGATGGTTTTTCAACACTGGTGCGCCGGCAGGCTCCCGGGGAGGGATTGATGAAGCCCACCGGTAAGTCTCGGCGAACAGCCTGGTGGGTGGTTATGGTAATGCCAACTTAGATCAAAGAACTCATTATATCGTCGTCCCGAAGGATAAAATATCATAGGAAGTTACATATATTGTGTAAATTCTGGTATTACTGTATTAAGTTAGGCCGCCTTCATATTCATTTCTTCGTCGGTGTTGAGTTAATGCCGACACACTTTTTCTGGACATTAAATGTCTGATAACATGAACAGAGCAGACGGTCTTGTATTACCGGTAATTCTCTGCGGTTCAAAAACGTACTTCCACTTTATGTCTTATTAAAGTCAATAATACAAGTGGCACTGTTTAAATGACCCAGATGGAATCGCGCAAATGCTTTAAACCCCACAGGGTTAAAATTCCCATTTTTCTTGATCCACGCTGGCACACCATATTTAGTCTCCATATAATCCATCATCTCGCGTCGTACACAGTCCAGCCCGTGTCTCGGGGTGAAACGGCACTCCCAATCATCTGCCCAATCATAGCTTTGATAGCCCAATATAAAACAAAATAAAAAACCCCAAAAGAAGAAACAGCCAAAGGCGGACAGATCTGGAGAATTTAAGCCCACTCCACTCTGTTGGTTTTATAGTTTTCGAATAACTCTCCCAGCGATCTGTGACAGGCAGCCTTATTTTAACTCTAGTCTACTGAGCCATTTTTTGCCTAACAAAATTGCCGAAGGGGGGGTGGTTTACCACCCCCTGTGATTTTCGTTACTCACACCCGATTCCTGTAAATTGGTACCAAAGGATAGCTTAGAGTTTTTCTTTCCATTGGCTACCAAAATAAGTACTAATATCCCCATTATGACGGCACCATGACGTCATATGTTGTTGAGGAAAGTACGAAAATACTGAAAATAGGGTTGGAAAATTGAAATTTGCAATTTGCGACTCAAACACCCTATTATAGCCTCTAAATGATGTCATTACTTAAAACTAGTCATTTCCCAGCAAGTAGAGTCAAACCGATGACACATCTGAGTTCCTAACCTTTTTGGCGAAAATTGAATTTCTCACTGTGTGTGTGTCTATGAAATGCGCCAGTTTTGCTGACATGCCAAACTTTATTAAGTCATTGGGACGTAATGCTGAGGACTGTTGCCGCCATTTTTTGGTATCAATGGAAAGAGAGGACCATACTATCTATTGTACCAAAATCAAGTTTCTGTTGATGTTCCGGTGTTGTGTTAGGACATGTTGGTACTTCTCTTCGAGAGGGGGTGAGTTACCACCCCCCCCTATCGATCACTTGGGATCACCTGTATCTTTTCCATACCCCAGTGGATGTTTTTTTTGGATTAAAAGGGAGCGGAACATGACAATTGACAATTAAATTAAATAATTGCCACCAAAAAAGGCGGATTTTAGCAAAGCCAGGGAAAAAACACCTGAAGGGGAGTGGTAACCACCCCCACTCCTTCGGTAGACGAGGGTAAGGGGCGCGAGCGTCGTCTGTGTTTCACAAGGGATGTGCTACAACGGGATCAAAGGACCATGGCATTTCTCTTTGCGATGAGTGGCTTCACAGGAATTACGTGTGAGTTAGCTCATAGCTAAACGGGGAATCATTGGGCCGTTCTTCTTTCTCCACAAGGGGAAGTTTATCCTGCCATGATTAAAGGAACAGGTTAGTCTCATTTATGATGGAAATTACCATGTTTGCCAGCGCAATAAAATGCGACGATTTAGAAATCGTGATAGCTGCCGCATTCTAGTGGCGTAGCCGGAGTGGAGGGGGGGGGGGAGGCGGGCCCTACAATATATGATTTCGTCTGTTGAGATAAGCCCGTCGGTTCACTTCAAGAATTCAGGTCATGACGCTTAGAGGCCGGATTGCCGTCAAAAGTATAGGGTTAAAGTCAAGTAAATTTTACAAAATCATGCAAGAATAAACAGAGGTCTTAAGGGCTTCCCTTGGACCCCCACCGAGAGGCTCGCCCTGCACACCCAGAGGCCTAGGCGGGGGCCTGAGACCCCGCCCCCATTTTCTGTCGCCGTTCAGATGCGACACTGGCCCTCAATATCACAATACAAATTACAGCCACTGGCCCATCCACAGAGATGGTACAGGACGAATGATAGTTTACAAAGTGGATAATAAAAGACAATACGGCATGTGATTCGCAGTGTTGTTTTACACATGAGACACAGAGCCCGGCCACCCCCGCCGGCACCCGCGTAAGAATAATGGTACCAAATGAAGCCAAAGGAGTTATTCCCCCTAAAAGATATCATGGCCATTGGTACATTACTACAATATATAAAGTGTTTTCTTTCATATAATTTTATTTATTTGTAATTTCTGAAGCCTTATGTCGAATTTGGTATCAAATTCCTTTTAACAAATATTTGATTATGATATTTATATCATCTTGTATTAACTCTCGTCTTACCAAACCTTTTTAACAAGCTGGATATCATGAGAGTTCGAAATATAATTTTGGGCGTGAGATAATTACAAATAGTCATCTAGAACTACAGATAGCCTAACATAAAATGACAAATTTCTAAGTTGAGATGAATCTGGATTTTTCGTTTTCATGCCAGTAAACAGTACACACAGTACAACAGTGCCAAAGGATACCATGTATAACAAACATTTCCGCGATCCGGAATTTTCTATACAAAGTTGTGGTTTTCATATGAAAGACTTCGATTGAGCTTTAGTTATTTTCAACAGTGATTACGTATATGCGACAAGCATGAAGATATGAAAAAAAAACGATTTGTTTGAAAAATGAGTAAGCCTTTAACACGATTAACAAGCGGAGGGTGCGTTAGGGGTACCCCATAAGGAATTCTTACAAACATCAAATGCTTGTGATTTTGATACTAAGATTACTATGCCGTCCTCCTCTTTCAATAAATAAGCACCAGCACACCTAGTATGGCGCCATAAGGACGTCATAATGTTTTTGAGTTGAGAAAATTGACACTTTCAACAGAAAAATAGGCGAAAATCTAATTTTGAGCTAAAAGGTGGTAATATCGGATTTCACGCGAGTTTCCAGCTCTAAATGATTGACAATTTACTATTTAATAGATATAGAATTGTAGAGTCATACTGTGAGATATTTTCAAAAAACATTCTTTTTTTTATTGGTTGGCAATCACCCCTACCCTTTGACGGCATACCTGACGGCAAGGACCTTCACATTTTCCCCAAAAGGATGAGAAAATGATTACCTTGACTCTTTTTCGAAAGGTTTGGGGTTTTAGCGCACCGGAGAAAAGTTCACTAGGGGTGGTAAGACGAGTATTAAAACACAAGGTTCTGTGTTCGATAATTGAAGATACATTGTTGGAGTTTATAAAAATTAACATTCCAATATATGCTTGACTGCTTGAAATTCCCAGTCCCCCACCCCGAAACACACACACGACCAGACAGGCCCGTCGCCATGGGGGGTGTGGGGGGAAGGGAACACCCCCCAGCGAATCCTCAAAAAGAAGAGTAGAAAAGAGGAGGAAAAAGAGAAAGAAGGGGAAGAGGAGAGAAAGAGAAGGAGAAAGAAAGGGAGAAAAGAAGGGAAGAAAGAAAGAAAACAAAAGAGAACGATCAGAACGCACAAGATTGACTCCAGACTTAGCATAATCCAAAATATCACAAATATGAAAATGCTTCCCCTCAGCCAACTAGTTTTGTTTGAAGTGAATCCAACGTACATGCATTGTTAATGTGCCACAGTACTTGGATCAAAATGGGAAAAATAACATTTGGCAGTTGGCATGGACAAACGCGAAGGGAGCCATGGGTCACTCCCAATAGACCAGTTAACATCCAACGTCACTTCTTTTTTGCCTGCGAATCTTTATGATGGCCCATTTATTAAAACTCTAACAGATACAATTGCCCAGTTTGTAAAAGTCAGGGGTCGCCCTATTTCAAGATACCAGGCCCTAACATGTTACAACATTCTGGTACTGGTCTACATTTTGGTCTACCAGTGGTTAGGGTAATTGTCAGTCCGGAGAGCTGAAGTGGTCAAACAGACTGGTATGGATTCGTTCCCAACTCCCACTCAGCCTAAACTTAAAGGTCTTCTGGCCGTCGGTTTGGGTTAAGTTCCCATTCTTTCATTTGAAATAATTACCATACTTTACCCTTCCAAATACCCTTCTTACTAGCTAAAATCCAAGAGCTTCTGGGGGCTCCGCCCCTGGACCCCGGAATGGAAACTCTCTCTTGCACCCCACCCTTTAAAGACAGGGCGCTCGCTATATTAGTTAGCCTTCAGCAGTAACAAGCTATACTGCCCGTCTCAGTTGAGCAAAGTTAAAAAACTTGTCCTTTTTCTTTGAATTGATTTATATTTACCCTCAAAAAGTTGTTCATCTGAATTTCTTGAATGCTCAAATACAATGAGCTTCCGGGGCTTTCGACCCCTGGACCCCGTAGGGCTTCTGCTCCTACATATATCCACCCTTTAAAGACATTAATGCTCTTTTAGGTGTAGTTCCCCTTGGGCATTGCCCATCTCAGTGAGCAATTTTTGGACATTCTTTTTCTTTGAATTGAATTATATTTAAAACCCTCAAAAAGTGCCATCTTGAAGGTTCTGAATAGCTAAATCCCAGAGCTTCCGGGGCTTCCGCCCCCTGGACCCCCCCGGCAGGGGTTCTGCTCTTACACCCCACACAGGGGGCCTAAACTGCCCCTGCCTGGACCCCACCTGCTTAAGGCTTTTCCGTTTGCGCTCTTGTGTCCAAGAGGCACTTGTGGTGTGCAGATTGTTTCGAACGATCAACAAGAAATGTTCTTTGAGGGCATATACTAGGAAATAGTGGTCGCCGAACCGCAGCCGTTAGTTCATGGTTTTAAAACCGATTCTTTGACTAAAGCTAACGCTCCTACGCTTCAAAGGATCTTTACTGACAGGACTAAAATGTTTTTTCTTTGACACCACCCCCCCTGACAAAATGTCTAGCTACGGCCCTGACGACAGATATTAAGTATAATGAAGAGTTGATTCAAAATGGCTCCAAAATCCCAATGGCTGCTCTGTGTAAAAATCATTTTTCGAGAAATTCCGACGAGTTTTAATGTTTCAATCCATTATAAATCACCTTGAATAGTTATTGTGACAGAACTTCCTGAATATGATATTATTTTTCTGTATTATATTATTAATCATGTTAAGTTTAATAATTCTATAATTATGAGTGAGAGAACTGGAAATTCAAACCTTGCAATGTGTTGTGCGATAGTATACTATCTATTGACCTAGTTCAATCGGCTAGTGTTGTGAAAATTCCTGAGACAAACATGTCAAAGATGTTCGCAGTCGGAGGACAATTGGAGCACAGTTTCCTATCATCATCATTCTAATAAATTGTATAGAGGTTCTTTGGTTAACTATAGGAAACACCTGGAACAACCTGTTTGATGAACAATATACTTTGTGTAATGGCTATGTCAAACACTTCGAGCACAGGATGTGACTTCAGCGAACTGAAAAGATTGTGAAATTTCCGACTTGTCTTCGCTTGTTTTGTGTTGCATCATAGGAAATTTGCTGTGGACAAATTAGGTTTGCATTATTCTTCTTGGCCCTTGATAAGAGATTTCATCGAGTGTAGACCTCTTAAACAGATGGGTGGACGAACGTTCAGAACATTTGATTTATAAAAATCTGGTGTTCTTATTATATTTTCTGCGAAAGTTGTCGCAAATCGTCAGGAGGCTTGCAGGGCAAATTTGGTTCCTTTGAAAAACCAAGGTTAACATTAAAATTCCAGGAGGACATTGCATTCTGTACCAGTGACGTTCACCTTTAACGCACTGTAGTACCTGTATGGACAAACACTGATAACGATTGCAGTATACTTCCATAAGTTCTTCAAGTCGACGAGTTTACAAATTAATCGCCCGGTCTAGACCAAAAGGACTTTTGTGGATACGCAAACTAGTGGAACTCTACCACAAGAATTGTGTCTGCCAAGATTTATATTGTGGACCTGATTCTACAAGAGACTGGTGTGCACCCAACAAGAACTGTGAGCTAAGTGTATGATTTATAAGAGGTGTGTGTTTGATTTGATTTTAAGTAGGTAAGAAATATAATAATTGTGCATTGTTAATATCGTGTGATTGAGCAGATTTATTTTATGTATTAAAATAATTGTTTGAATTTACATCTTGGTCAAGTCAATTCTTCTTACCAAATAGTCATGTGAATTTTGGTTTTATGATAACCGGTTTTGTTGTATGAACCACGGGAGGTGCTTTTCCTGACATTATCGTTTAAACCTATATAATGAATAATCTATATAATAATAAATAACATAAATAAATTCGAGTTTTAGATAGTTGAAAATTATTGTTTAAATTAATCTACATTAGGATTTTATATCATCGTTTTCATGGATCAGAAGAAGCGGCTGGATGACATTTGGATTAATTCATTACCCACTTTGTGAAGTCTTTCATGTTTGTAAACATCACGCCTTAAACAACGGAAATGCCTTGCTAAATGGAATAACTGAACAACTCCAAAACTCTGTTGCACCTGTTTTAAGAAAGACCCAGAAATATGATCACATCAATGATTGAAAGTTTCTACATCGCTACGTCGGCTCATAACTAAACCGCCGGTTACTGAGCGGTTCAAGGCCGGGCGGAACCATCGAGCAGCCGGCGGTTGAGTTTTGAAGTCCCGTTTACCGCATAATGTCTAAAATATTGTGTTATAATTTTGACATAAACTTGGAATTTCGTTACTATTTCATGATTCATGTTGGCTGTTTTTAAAATGGCAATAACTTTGATATATTGATAATGTTATTTCGGCTATCCATTTGCGTTTGTCCTAATGTACTTATCCCACTTGTCTTGTTTTCGTACGTTAGTACGCCTTGGATTAGGAATTTTGTTGTTACAAGGTAATCAGTTGCACTTTTATTATTATTATAACATTCTGGCTACATTGCACATACAAACTGTTTGATTAGGATTTAGAATTTAAGGCAAGGGTTCTTGTTATTTCAGAAATAGCTTTTGATGAACAAATGGATTGACTTGACATTCTTTGTTAATATCAAGATATTGAGAAACTCAAACACTGTCAAACAAATATATACAAGTACAGTCTATAATCAACTCTATTACATGATCGGAGGAGGGATCTTTTAAATATGTGAACCGATTTTCATTCAGCTCTTACAACTGCATCGTCAATGTCTGATTTTCATAGTCAAATTACGGACGCGATTATAGGTACCAACATCATGTTTCCCAGATTCAGTTATCATAGCTCAGATATGTGATCGTCTTCATTACTTAGCATTAGCGAAAACCTCACCACCATTGACAAGATATATATTTATACAGTTTTGAAGTAAACAAAAACATAATTTTCACTTCGATAGCATCACGCTTTCTCTTTGCCATATGGAAAACGTCCGCAAGGGATTCATCATACCTTATGTGGTAACCCTTATGTGGAAGAAGATGGTAGATAACTTAGTGCATTGGAGACTTTGAACTGTGCTACATTATGCTGAATCCACAGCCCGTATGCACTCACTTTAATTTACCTGCCCATTCCTTGGTGCCCAAAATTTGGCCATTTGCCATTGATATACTTCGTGTTTCAATACTTAATCCCTTTATTCAACCACATGGTATCATATTAACCTAAAAGGGTATTATTACTTCGCTTGTTTAAAGATGCTTGTTTTTTTTTTTTCTTTTTTTATCACATCACACATCAACATATTGTTGCATTCATACGTAGGTCTACTTTCCATACAAGACAGATACGTTGAAGTACGGTAAAACTGAGGTGTTAATTTTCTAGATTACAAAATAGAATACTTCAATTTTACAATTAAAATAAGTAATATCATGCGTAATTTTGGCTGAACATGCTGCCAAGGACTCGTTTCCTAAATCATAAGGTCCACATGTTTGAAGACCCTGTCCCACTCAGTTTGTAGTCCTATTAGGGCTCCCTATTCCAGGCACAGGGGTCTGACCACTTCCCCCGAATTATATCTCATTGGAACATATCTCCTTTTCACACGGGCTCACAGATGTTTCGCGAGAATTGTAAATCAATTTCCAGTTTACTACCATGTAATTTTCCCCTTTTAGTCTTTTGGTCATTCTTATATGCCACTTCTTTCATAAGACATGTTAATTCCTTGGTAGTCATGTACTTTATTTTTTTTTTCTTTCGAGGGGTCTATGTACCTCACATTTAGTGGTGGGATTAGCTTTCATTGTTAATACTATATAATTTTATATACTAAGTACCTTTTTCAAACTAAGCGTTAAATGATACTGCTTGAAAAAATAATGAACATGAACAAGGCAGAAAGTACTTGAAATCCTGTTATATTGATGAGATTAGCAGCAATCTTGGTTGGAGATAAATTTCCTGGCCTTTGAATTATCCGGCTGGAATATAGCTTGCGGTATTTTCGCCTAATTTTTAAAGGTTGTTGGCGACAACTGTGGTGGCTATTTTTTTCTCAAATTAAGCGAATTTACCTATTTGTATACAAGCATTATAACGGCTTATAGACAATTGACGTTTTGACAATTATTATAATTTTGATGAGGTTTCTATGCATACCGTTGTTTATATTGGACTCAAGAACTAATCTTAATAAAAGGGTAATTTCACTTCAGCAATTCATTTAATAAAACAATAAATAAGCAAATGTCGTAATGGGTGATCTGTTATTCACGCACGGTAACACTTCTAAAACATACAGGTCTGCTCTTTTATCTCGAATTGTAGTCCATTTGTAAAAACAACAATCCTCAAACATCAGTATATCATATGGGCACTGATTATTCTATTTAGGCGATGTATGGAGCCAGTTCGTAAACGCATAAACTTCTTCAGCTGCAGTCCTTGGTCAACTGTAACGAATGGGTTGTCAGTATAGAAAGAAATTATTGCATTCCGATCCAATGTACTTTGAGAGAAAGAGAAACAAAATGCGCAGCGGTTAAAATTGATTGGGAGATTACCTTACGAAAACCTATTTCTGCATGCGCAAGCACAAGCCTTTTCATGCAAAGCATGTAGTCTATGCTTCTCATTTCAGGGGATAAAACAGTGAGAAACTGCCAATATGGCAATCATTTGACAAGGGACGTACCCATTTAGGAATCGACTAAAAATGCAACGCCACGAGTAATCATGAGAGTGCAAAGATTACGGTAGTGTTACATAGTCACGGGATTTGGTAGGTCGTTTCATTTACGTCAGCCTGGCTTTATTCTTCAGGCTGTAACTGTCTGATTATTTAAACAACAAAACACTTTCGAGTTCCCCAGTAAAACATTAGTCGTGACATTAGCTCAGGACATTAGACAATGGTAAAAATATATATAACCGAACCCTGTGTATGATTCTATTAACACTTAAGTGCATAAGGTCTTTTGTGAACTCCCATTGGTGGATAAGTATCATTGGCCATACGATTCATAACTACCAGAATTCCTCCAAGGAGGAATTGAATTTCTCCTGGGAGAAATTGATTTCCTCTAGGAGAAATTCCAGCCAATGACAGCGCTCCTTATAGATGTAATTTCTAAAGCGTTAAATCTGATTGGATAAATATTCCAGAAATTAATTATTTCTTCTCTTGGAAATTTAATTTCTACTTGGAGAAAATTAATTTAACCTATGATCAATTACAATTTCTCCTAGGAGAATTTATATTCTGGCCGCCCGGTCATAAGTAACTAATAAATTTATTCTAGTAGAAATTCGGTTCAAACGAAGAACTATCATTGGCTGGAATTTCTCATAGGACAAATTTACCCAAAGGAAGCGCTATCATTGGCTGGAATTTCTTCTGAGAGAAATTAATTTCTCCTACCCGTCTCTTACTAAACCTACAATATTAGAGAAGTAAATATTTACAGACAGCCCGTCACTCATACTTAATATAACGAAATAACCTAATATAACGAGATAATATACCCTCATATCTCATTGCGATTATTTGGCTGGATTTTCTCCTTGGAAATTCGGCTTTAAGATAAAAGGAGCGCTCTCGTTGGTTGGATTTCACTAGAAGAAATCAATTACATAAAATTCAAAAGCTCCTTTAAATCATGTCGAGACAGTGGTGATCCTGCATTGATATTAAATGGTTCTAAAAGACCGTTTTTTTTGTAAAATCACGTTATAATTATTCACGGTCTTGATGGACGTTAACCTGAGTGTATACGTAAACTGTGGTTTCGAGTCACTGCCCATTTATTCAGTTGTACATGTACTTCAAAGAACTGGTGGCAGAATTCTAGGTTTAACGCTTTGATATAGTTGAATAGACACCAAAAGCCTTGAAGCTTTGGAATAGAGGAGGGTCTGGCACCATGCCTGTACTCCTTTCAGCTGGTCAAAAATGAAGCAGGTGAAAATATTATTTGAAACACACAAGCTGTTTGAAGGTCTCCATTTATATGACAAAACCAGATAAAAAAAAAAATATCGATGGCGACACACTTGTGGACAAATGATTTGATTATGTATTCAACTAACTACGTCCTATGCAAAAATTGATGAAATTCATTGCGGGCAAATATGATTTTTCTTCCCAAAATCCAGTTAACAACGTCTTTATATGGAGAACGTGCATTTGAGTGCGCTATAACATACAAATTATACCTTTGAGGCCTTTATGGGCAAGATTCCCGCAATGATTTTTTTCTGAATTTTGCAGTGGTAATAATTACTCTTGCATGTCCCTACTTATACCAGTGTCAAAATTGTGTCGCCACTACTTAAATTTGTTCTAAAATAAAAGAGCACAATTTGCATGGGGTTCAAACAGCTGTGAACAGCATTTGAGGTTTAATGTGACTACACGGCGTTCCACGACATTAACGCTTTGGCAGCTTGAAACACTTTCAACACGACACATTGTTAGAACGGCAATTAGAATGACGAAACAAGTTGGTTAAGTTGAGATCTCGGTGGTTAGTTCTGTCTCAGAGATACATACAACCGGCTCTCAGTTGGGACGCAATGGCATAACTTTTTTCGAGATGATGCGTGCCCGATATGAAGAAGACGTGTTCGCCCCAAAAGAATCACATTGACGTCTGATAACAAACGGTTAATTACAGACTACATTAGTTAATTCAAAATTCACCATCATCGACTGGGATGGGAGAAAGACCGTCTCAGACAGCAATCAATTTATCAGAAAGATAAGGGCGGCCGTCTGGATTAAGACAAAAGTAAATAGCATTAATTTAAAACAGTGAAGTTTGGATATCTATAACCCATATGGTCCACTTCTAAGGAGAACTCCACAACCTACGGAGTAAGAGTGTACAATTTTTCCAGCGGAAGAGGAAGTAATGTCGATCATAAACTATCATCCAAATGCGAAAGCTAAAGGTTAGTCAGCAATTTTGGTTTGCGAACACGATCTTCGCCCGTTACTGACAAACGTTTATATATATATGTCAAAGATAAACCGAGCATTTCTCCTTTGAACAAGTTTATTACGAAAACTAAATTCATCAATCAATAAGCATTAATCACTTTCTTTCCCACCTATAGTTTTAAAGTCCGAAAAGATTCCAAAAGTCAAATGATTGAAATACTAACTTAGTTTACATTATTCCAAGTTACGATTTGTCAAGTAACCGTATAAGTTGTATAGTCTGATTTGAGAGTTGTAGTAATCGGTGAGTCAAGATTATATATGATCTGAATACAAAGGGCTCGACGTCGGTGCAAAATCCGGCGGGGCTGTTTTTTTTTTTTTATTCCTGATGCGTTCAATAGAAATCCTTGTCTCATCATGGCTCAGGCAATTGAGAGAAATGAAAGCGGTCTCACCTTATATATCCCTAACGTTCCTAATTGGATTTAATTGAACTTAAAACAAAAGTCACTGAGCGGACCACTGCCTTGATTGTGTTTGTTTGTGTGTTGTTTTTTGGGGGAATTGCCCCTAGATTTAACAGAAAAATAACGATGCTCCATTGTTCGGTGATCGTCAGGTTTCCTCAAGGACGTTTAGGGCTATGGGCTGCGTAGTCCGCTCGCTCAATCCTCCCATTAAAGTAAACGATACTCACAACTGCGTGATAGCAAATATCCTGTTTTTTTTGTTGATACATACACAGAGCGATAATTGTTAACGGGATCTAGAAATAACCCTCCCTCTTGCATATGGGAGTGATAGGCACTCGCCAGTCGTGTTATATGAAACTCACCAACTAACCTACACCTACGGAATCCCATACTTTGGTCATTTTCAAAGACAAACAAGTAGTTGACTTTGATACCTTTTTTCTCAATTCTTAAAGACAATTATAAGATTTCCCTTCGAAATAAATGAATAGGAAAAGGAGCAATTTCCCTCCCTTGTGGACGAATTCAGAGATTTTCCATCAAGGTGCATATGGATACAAGTCGAGTCTGCAAACCGTGTCATAAACTACAGTGTCCTGTGACTGGAGTGTCCTACCACCCATCTGTCTATTTAATTTCTCCTTTGAGTGCCGTATGCATGGTGTGTTCAGCATGTACCAAATGGCCTGTCTACAAGGTCACGGTGGTTATTCCTAATGTTGCTATGGTGGCTAGGACATCTTCATGGGGGACACTCAGTTCTTTACACCGGCAATTTAATTGTACAGAAAAGTCGTTCAATCTATACAATGGGGATGAAAATCCAACGTGTCACGTATTTGCTTTGTAATCACAATGTCCTCATTGTTGCGCAGGCATGCTCGCAAATTGATGCGTTGAATAACTTGAGTGTTGTGTAAAATGGGCCGGACGGATTATATGTTTTCATCTGCGAACGTTAAAAACATAGTGTGTCATCTTCGTGTTGTTCAGTCACTCGCTTTTCACATTGAATCTCTATTCGGCATGGAATCAAGCACACCTGGTACGCGATTAAAAACGTTTTACTTTTGCGAACAAAATACCAGTACTTTCTCGACTCTGTCTGCGGTGGTCACTTCACACAGCAACACATGTAGTGCAAATGTCATGCCCTCATTAAGACATACGTAGTACATCACAATAAATATAATTCCAAGGATTGTAATACCTCGGCGATTTTCAGTGACTCCAAAATATTAAAAGCACCCCACCATAACAGAAATAATTACAATTCCCAAAAGGCTGAGCAAGTATAATCTTAATTCCGACGCTTGTGTACCTATTAATGTATGTTACCAACCCTTTAAAACACTGGAGAATTTTGATATATCACCTTATATCCCTACTTTTCTTCACTTGACAGCCAGCAGAGTTAGAAAACGATGGTAATAATAACGTTATATAAACAAATCTGGGGTCAGACTCACGAAGCTCTCTTAACCAAACTGAGGGCATAGTTTCATTCTGAGCTCCGGTAGTAAGTTATGACATTTTTAAGAGCGTCAGCTCCAGTGCCTAACAATTGTCTACTCATATCATATCGTCATCATCATCATCACATATTCTCATCCTCATCATCATTCATCATCATCATCCATCATCATCATGAGTCATCATCATCATAATATCATCATCATCATACCAGCATCATCATTATCATAATAATCATCATCATCATAATCATCGCCATCGTCATGTCGTCGTCGTTGTGTCGTCATTCTCATACGTATCGTCATCATCATTGTCATCACCATGGTACCTACTATTGATTGATCGTGCCAAAATTATATGTCCCTGAAACCATTTCTTTAACCTTATTAGGAATTGCACCGACGTAACATGATTGATAAATCAGCAAGACAGTAGTATCAATTTGTTGACCGCAATTGCATTCGCAAATCCACTTTCCGAAGGACCAAAATTTGCATTCAAAATTAGTATTTGAAACATAAATTAGTAGAATACAAAATACTTATTTTGCTTAATGGACGATTTGATTTTTTCACCACGATACAATTACATAAATCTTGCGTCAAAAAGAATTTAGAATTTTTAAACACATGGCGCGCGACAAACAAAAATCGTGGGTCACATGGGCCCTCCCCCTTATTACACGTAAGTGTTACAATAGGGATATTTTGGGTCATTCAATATCGTCGCTGGGCGGGAAAAACCTATATGTAACTCCAGACGTCAAATGCAAAACCTCATATGTAAAATGTGGGCCCCAGTGCTAAAACCTCATATGTGCATTTTGGTAACCTCCGGGTTTTAGCTTGAATTTCTGCCAAATATGATCGTTAAATTATGTCACTTTAGTTTCAGAATCTGGCGTAAATTAATACTAAATTATTTAGAAAAGGAAACTTTTTGTGCATGGCTTACAGCAATATTAATGTTTTTGGTGTCTCTCGAAAAGTACATATGAGGTTTTGGGTCATGTAACCGTTTTGATACATGTGAGGTTGTTTAAAGGTCAAATGCCATATGAGGTTTTTTCCGCCTACCGACGATATATATGGCAGGACAGATGGAGATATCGTGCTAATAACACCGTCTACCAGATGTTAGTCTTATTATTTTTGTCATGATAGTAATTTGATTTTTTCCGTGCCCATACAGTTGCACCTAATTAGGAGTATCTCAGCTGGTGTTGAAAAAAAAAAACTCGACTTCGAAGAGAATCACAAAACTTTACCAAAATATGTGAACTTTAGTGTAATGTCCCATTTAAGTGGGTTAAGTGTTTGCTTATTTGCTTTTTTTTTATTTTGCTTTGTTTGTAGTTTTTGTTGTCATGGTATATTTAATGATGTTTTTGTAATATTTTAATATATGCATGAAGCTTTGGACATGTGAACTTATTTTCTACGTTTATCCTTGCAACATGCGAGGAAAAGAATTGTCTAAGCATTCTTACAGATCAAAAAGATCATGTCGGAATTTGGACAAAATAACCGATCTTCCCATTTCGTAATATCATTAACGGAGGGGAAAAGCTACAAGGATAATGAGCCTACATGACTGTCTACAATCTTATTGCGATACAAGGTTTTGTTCCCATTAGGAGTTTAAATGCTACATTTTCAAGTACGCGAAACGGACTGCGTGTGAAAATACGACTTTCGTGTGAATACAAGAGATGTACGTGAGGTATACCCTATAACCTACAGGGACTTATGACAGTCCGGCCAGGACACTGGAAGTAAACGTTTTTGATATAGCTTGTTTCGCATAATGTCTCGAAAAAATCTTTCTTAAGGCCGGGTTCGATTAAAGGAGGTTTACTTGTCCGTTTGCAACAGTGAATGGTATTTTAATTAACGTAATCGGAACATGTCTAAAAACTATGTGAGCGACGCAATATTGCCATTTTGTCTTATGGAAATAGAAACCGGGTTGGTGTACTGTTTTCAAAGCACACTTGAATCTTAACAAGACCAGTATATACCGAAGTGGAAATGATAAGTTATTTAGGTTCAAATTTGTACCGCTACAACCTGAGACACAGGCTTGATCCTTTAGTATAATTTTGTTCCACCGATTTTGAGGTACTAACCGTTATACTTGAGTGTAAGAATGTGAACGTCCATTCAATCAGTTAATTTTCCCTTACATCTTGTTTTGTATCGGTACGATAGGATCAGAAAAAAAAAAACAGTCGTTACATTGTGGACCTTATATAATTTTGCTTAATCGCGGCTAGTTTCTGATGCTATGTTTAGCTCAGTGTATCATTACCGTATAGAATATTTTGTTTCAAAATGAATACGCCAATATAATATAGTCAGCAATGACACTTTGAACATGGTGAAGTGGCTACTTCTGAATGTGTGTTTGAACGAATCTAGCTACTAGATAACGGATTGGTAAAGCTATAATTTGCTTCTCTTTGTAAGGTTTTCATTTTGCTTTATTTTCATTTCAATCAAAACTTCAACAGGAAAACGTATAAAAAAGTAGTACGAACCATAATACTGACCTTATATAATATGCTAATACTAAATAAAACTATGTTAATTTTTAAACGACATTATCACCGTTGAAACATAATTGTGCAAACTCTGTCACTTGGGTACTTACTAAGACGCCAATAATATAGTATATTATATAGGCACAGAACCCTTTACTTTCATGTATTGGTATCGCAAATTTAAACTCAAAAAACCATACCCCTTCTGTGTATAAATATATAGAAATAGATTCTTTACTTAACTTAACATTCAATATATCTTTTCCATCGCCAGTTTAATGTTTTCTTCTTGATCGTTTACAGAAATATTTAAAATATTCATAGTATGAGATTTGGGTTGCTAGTTTGCCATCAATAAACTTTCTAACATCACATATCTGTTCTTTTACAACTAAACTCACCTAAAAGTTGTTTGTCAGGTAGGATGAGAGTGCTCCTGACATAACGCCATTTGAGGACCTTTTCTAGAACATTTTGCTATGTAATTGTTAGAAAAAAGCTTACAAATCATACTAACTAGTATACTTTTGCACGAGTCGATTAGAAATCAGCGAACGGGTTCATGAACTTTAAACACTAGGTGCCATTTTTATTAGTCAGGGTAAAATAGATCTATTATTTACATTATAGACTGAAATTTGATTGCCTGATGTTAACACTTTCAGTGCCTAAGGGGGGGTTCCCATATTACCCCAGATTTGTTTTTCGGTGATTTCTCAACGTGACAAAATATTTCGAAACTCTAATTTTTTGTAATTGTGTAACTTATCGGTGCGCTTCTTTCCATTAAAAACAATTACTAAAATTTTCGCCCTAATGAGACAATTAGCTTGGGTCCCTAGGAACCCACCCACCCCCCCCCCTTAGCACTAACGGGAGTCTGATTTTAAAATAAAATGAGCAAACCCTGTTTTGTCCAGAAATATTTTTCTGCTTATGTATGTTCATATGCATAGAACAACACATTAATATTCCTCATCATAAAAAAAATAATTAACCCTTTATGTGCGAAAAGAAGTGATTCCGTCATCGAACGACTTGCGCGCAATTGCTGTACATACCTATGGCAAATACGACTGCCCCACACAAAATACAAGATGACAAACTGGAATGTTTGTTTTAATATATGTAATTGGTCCTTCTAGAGCTGATATAAACATCAAAATGATTTGCAATGGGTATGCGGTGTGGAATCAGGGTCGCGGAAACTTCTACTGCTTTTGACACGATTTTGACGCATTTTGAAAACATGATTTGCCCTAATCTAGACGTACACCGGAAGCTCATTTTTAACTGCACCTGTGGCCTCCTCTTATGCCCCCTCAAATATGGTATGAGTTTCGGTTGAAAATCCTTCGGGAACGTGGTTTCCTGGGGGTATTCCATGGAACCCCCCGCCTTGGTACCACCAACGTTAGTGAAAACACCTTAGCACGTAAGTGTTAAGGTTAAATTAAATTCGGAGCTAGATATCTAAACAAAATATTGGCGGGGTGGATTGATTTTATATATTTCCCTGGAAGAATTATTTGAAAACATCGAGCATGTAACATATGGTATGGTCATTAACATTCATATAATAAGGAAAGCAAGTATTGTTTGTATTATGATAGACATGTTTAAAGACATTAACATGTTTAGCCTAGGAACTACACGAGGTTACCTTTCATATTGATGTGAATGGATTCTCATACGTTGAACACCTTGGAAGTTGTTGATATATGATGCTGATATCTACTCTAGACGACATGTATACAGCTAAGTTTGTGAAGAATAGTTGACTAAAAAACATATCGTCAGAAATTCCGTTTGAACTAATAATAATGAATTGGGAAAAAATACGTAACTCCATGGCCAATGGCCTTTAAAATGAACTCAGGTGTTTTGCTTACGATTAAAATGATGAATTTTACATTTTGTCTAATAGAAATTTTGCAAAGCGAGTAGTTAAACAGGACTTGTGTCGAAATTTATGATCAGGCTAAATATATTATACGGGAATGTTGGCAGTGAAAATCCCAAAAAGTGGAAGATTACAGAACTGACAGTTTAAAGTTGGAAAAATGTAATACGATAAAAGCAACATGCTATTGTTAACAGGAAACATTATAGTGGCTAAGAGTGCAAAGATATGGAGAAATTATTTAATTAATATTATTTTTCACACACACACACACACACACACAACACAAATCCAGAGATAATTGTACAGTAAATGCGAGGAAAGGGGAGGGGAAGCGCTTCGTTGAGAAATTTACTCTTTTTCAATAAGTTTTAATGCCTTCTGTTTAAACCATAAATAAATAATTTACTAGTAAATAAAAAACGTGGAATACATGTATAAAATAAAATCATTATTAATATTTAATATAAATAAAAGGGCATCATATATAAATAAATTTATTTATTATTATATTTTTCTTAAACGTTTACACATTTTTCTTAAACTTCGGGGTTCGTAAAAAATAGTTCACTTGGCTTGCGTGTGAAAAGTGGATGAGAACTTCACTGGCATGAATTAAATGATGGTGTGTACTTTCGTAAGAGGAGAGATACAGAGCAAGCATTGTATCTACCAAATGCGTACACACGTCTTTATTTTAATTGCGGAAAACAATATCTAGAGAGATTTCCTATTGACCCCAATGTGCATTCACGGTGATCGGTCATCATAGATATTTTTGGTTTGATTGCCTTCTTTTGTTTTCAATACATCATCTCTAAAATCATGCATATCGTGCTGCAATACGATTTGCAGAAACGTATCAAGAAAATACAAATCAACCATGATATAGCGACAAGATATTCACACGTCCAATATACTGTAATTTTAACCAATTGTTTCGTTTGAGCCACGACACATTCTTTTCCAATAAAATACATGTTAAAAACAATTTTAACTGAAATTAAGTGGGAAGTGAATGGGAAGTTGTGAAAAATATTTTAACGTCACAGATGTTGACAATGTTGACATTGAAGGGTTATGGTAAGGGTAGGAATGTGCGTCTTGATTGCAGGATGTTTGCATTTTATACCAAACGTTATAAAAAAATACGTAAAATAATTAAACACAAAACAAGCATTTATTGGGACGAAATTAAAACTATGACGTCCAATTACAACCATTATTTTAGGTCAACAATTATAGTCGGGACAGAAATTAGCCGACCATTGCGCGAATTTCAGTTTGTCAACATGCGCGGCATGGCACTGTGATTGTTTGAATGTGTTACTATGTGCGGGGCATGTTCGAAAAAAATGTGATTTAAAAATGTCAAACTGTCCTATTTGAGGCCGGGTTTCGACGCACGGACACACAAATTCACACAAGTAACTTCTGTTTTAATAAGCTTTAAATGTTCACAGATTACTCTTCACGGCCAGCATTTGTTCGTACGTCAAAATTAACGTCATACGCGCAATTGGTCGCTTTATTCGTCCCTGACTATTAGTGGTTTTGGGGGTATATCGTTGCATACACACATACTGTCGTATTTTGCAAACGCTTGTCAGAGAAAATTCCGATTCCACACAAGCGGACATTCATAAAATATACATCTAGCCTAACTGTTTGAAGAAGAACGTTTTAAGTCCATATAAACCATAAATGAAACTTAAAACTATAATTAATATTATCTAAATTAGCTACAAAAATATAAATCGTATTTGAAATAAAACAAAATAATGTGTATTGCAAAATACGACGTATATTACAAATATATTTTGCCAATGCTGTATGGAAAAAGTGTTTACGAAAGAATGGAAATAGTCGAAATAGGTTTGTAAGTGAAATCGTTCTACTTTGAGATCGGCAAAATACACGCTAAATAAAACACGTGTAAATTAATGGTATTTTAAAGGAGACAATGGCACATTTGAAAAATTAGTGCACCATCAAGAGTTTCAAATATTGATATATAATGGCTGTAAGGGGGGGGGCTTTATATCATACAATTTGCAATGTTGAACACAAAAATAACTGAGCGGACACCTGTTTTTTTTTAGAGAGATCTAACAGAAATATAACGATAGCTCTTATGATCGTCAGACTTCCTCTAGGGACGTTAGTATATACATTAGCCTTCACCTGAAATGATTAACACTAAATCACGCCATGTGAGGAAAGCAGGCGGCGGAAAGCGTTTAACGAAGAAAAACAACGCCGAGTTGATCCCACGGCATGCCACCCGGTTTGACCGGTCTGTGCCCTTGGTGGTCTTAATACGAGTCTATGATATTCATGTGATGGCAAATTTGTTGTTTAAAGTAAACGGCTACCGTATAGTTACAAATTTAGCATCTTAGTCCTGAGCCTCTTATTAATGTCATCAACTGTAGTGGGGTTTGTTATTTTTGTGCAAATAATCTCTATTTGTCCAATGGTATAGACTATATATCATTTGCGAGAAAATTGGGGACATGTCATATTTGTGAAAATGTGAATACGAAGTTTGTACAGTCAATCAGGAGGTCACGCCAACATGCGTTATTTTACTGTACACGAGAAGACAATCCAATCGCGTGACTCAATAGTTGGTCGAAAACGCTTTTGGAAAATCCATGATTGAGGTCCAAAAATACCTGATCCTTATAAAAATATTATTATTGTTGCGGAATGTCAACTATATATATAAGTGTCTAATATGACGTGAAAAGGGTGTTTTTGGTGGGGAGGGGTAAAAAACGAATTGAAAAGCGACGAATTTTTAGTTTTGAAAAAGCGTTGATCTCTGAAGTTTAGAATCCACCAAATTTAAAGCATCCCAAATAAATCAATGAATTGTTGTTATAAAAAACGTCTGTGTACGTATTTACTCCATCTCTTTTAAGAAAGCGAAGACCACGGAAAATGATAACCTTAAATTACTAGCATCATGGAATTCAATTTCATATGCTATAACGTGGGCCTGGTTTCCGTCGATTTGACCTGAGACGTTGTGCAGGCTGTTTTATGTGCACGGGAAATGTGGACAATGGCAAGGTGTTTGCCTATTGTATTTGTGACAGCCCAGTAAAGTGACCTTGTCCAACAATTTTAGTGCGAACAATACTTGGGGGGACCTGCCGACTAACTGTGTGAAAAATGGATATGTTGATTTTGATGGGGAAAATCAAAAAGGTTAAATATTAAACTACTTAATAAGGCAACGTTCCTCAGAGGAAGAGAGAGAGAGAGAGAAAACACAATGCACAAAACCCGCATTCGCCACGCACAGACTCGCACGCACGCGTGTGCACCGTTTATGGGCGTGTGCAAAACGGCTTACGCGGTGCGGAAAGTAGCCTGTGTCACAGTCTGCAAAAGATAGTATCTAAATTGGTACTGCGTGAGAACCTAAAGTCATCAGTCCCCCATAGAGAATGTGTTAAATGAAACTTAAAATCCAATATCTCCAAAAAACAAAGAGGTTTGTGGATTATTTTAAACCGAGGAGTCAGAAATGTTGTTCTCCTACGAAAACATCCATCAACTTGGTCTAAACCTATAGAAACCCTTTTGAGAAAGTTAATTTATACTGGTAGTTTCTCACACCCATTTATCTTGAGCTCTGACGGACATCAACATTATTCATGTGCTATGCACAGGGCTGGCTAATTAGTATACACAACGGAATGACCAAATAAGTTGTTAAAACTTTATGTGCCACTAAATGAAACAAAATAAACTGTTCAGCCAACCAAGAGAGAAACGCCGAGAATAGTAAACCAGACAAAGGGATCGTTATTACCATAATTGTGCGATGTTCTCCTGATTTTCTGCACTTCTAACCGTGACCTACAGGTTTATTTAAAGCCCATGTTATTTGTATCAACGCAAGCTCTGAGGGTATTCAAAAGTGACCCCGATATAGGAAGAAATAGTAATACCCAGATGTCGGTTTCATGTGTTGGGAATTGTCAGAATGACTGTGTAATTGTAATGAAAGTTTGGTTTTGCAATGAATCAACAAACAACAGCATTCTTGATTCCGAGATATTGCTTGTTGCAAATTGCGACAAATGCAGACAGGCAGGCTGTTGGTCATCCAACAAATTTGGATCAGTCTCTGGTGACAATTTTCTTCACATTTTAAATCATGACTATATGCCGCCCTGCAATTTCCCATTCAGTTAAAACTACAGATGTAATAAAATCCTAGAAAGAAATGGCACAGAGGGATGTTTTTGAACCACTACTTGAAATAATTATTCATAAGTGATTAAACACAATGCTTTGTGTTTGCATATTTGAAGAAAAAAGCAGTATCCGTGTAAGCAATAAAATAATAAACCGAGCCGTGTGAAAAGTTGTCGAACGTATAACAACACAAAAAAAAAAAGAAAGAAACTCGTCCGCTTCCAAAGGATTCAGGAAGCACAAAATTGCATTAGTGGCCAAAGATATCTGGGTTCTGTCTGTAAGTCAACACCAAAACATTCTAACCTCGCTAACCTCTTTTCAAAGGACAAAATTCTTATTTGTATTTGATTTTTCCTTTCATTCATTTCATTCAGTTGTTATTCAGCATACCTATCGTACGTGACAGAAATGGGATAAACCAATATTATATATAATGCATAGTATCATGTAGACTGTATAAGATGAACAGGTGGGGGATATGAAATGCTAGACCAGTAATGGACAACCCGATAGGGCTTATGGTTCTTGCTGGCCCTGGAAAAACAACAGTAAACTAGTCTCCTTATTACAATAATGATACAAGTACGGGATAATATAGAATATTACATAGGAAATCATAACATAACAAAAAAACAGAGACAAACAAACAAAAAAAAACATATCTCGAAGCGAAAAAACAAACACTCGGATACGGGAACGGGAGTTTGGTCCCAGAAGTCTGACTTTTCAACAGTCTTGCTGAGGTATGTAATAATCACGTCATAATGGAGAAGCAGCGATAGAAAGGTAAGAGGTGAAAAAGTAAGGAATCGATCTAGAACTAGGATGAGAAAGGTGAGGAGAGAACTAAGGACTTGGGTAGAACTTTAAAAAAGAAGTGTACTGGTTGTGAATTTTTTTTTTTTTTTTTCAGTGAGCCTTTAAAGTATTTTTGTTTGTGATTGTTTGGATGGATTCGGGACAGATCCTTCCAAAGTTTGCGCCGTGATACTGAATAAATGCTTTTCGAGGAAATTTTGGGAGGGGAAGATGAGTTTGTCGGCTTGTCTTGTGTTATAGCTGTGATTGTCGGTTTTGTGGTAAAGTATTGCTGAAGTTCGGAGGTAAATGATTTTTGTTATAGTCAAACATGACGAGCGCTGTTTGAAGTTGTTGAGGTGCTCTAATTTAAGCGTTTGCAGTGAGTGAAATAATGGTAAAGCGTGAGTTCTGGGGGGTGAGTTTGTTATCGATGCGAACTGGCCCATTTCTGCGTGATGTTTAGTTTGGTGAGTCGTGAACTGAATATTTGGAAGCCCAATGATGTTACAGTAGCTAGGTATGGATAATAGTGTGTTGTCAAGTGATTTTAAGGTGTAGTCTGGAAGGTGGTTTTTAACTATGTATTTTACCCATTGCGTGAGACGCTTTGGTAGTGACAGAATTGATATGTTCGTTCCATGTTGTTTTGGTCCTTCCGATTGTGAATACCAAGAAATTTGGTTGAGTTTACCTGGGAGATTGTCTGTTTATCTATTGTTAATGTTTTATTTTTTTCTTTTTTAAATATATGTAAAGAAAAGCATTATTTTAGTTTTTAAAAAAAAGCAAAATTTAGAGAAAGTTTGTTAGCCCGAAACCCGTCAGTGATTTTAGCGAGTGTCATGATTCATGTTGTTAAAAAGTGCATAAATGTAAAAATGTGGTTTGTGTCCAGCTGCAATAAGATTAGTTTAAGTGTGGTAGCGATGTTGGTGATGTCATTCATGTAAATGATGAAAAGTTAGGGGGTCCAGGATTGAGCCTGCGGACGCCACTGTGGATCGGTTTGATGGATGATGCGGTGGAGTGGACGTAGACTGATTGTGAGCGGTTAGTTAGGTAACTCGTGAACCACTCCAAGGCTACTCCCCGGACACCGTAAGGATAAAGCTTGTGAAGAAATGCTGTGGTCATGTTGTCGAAAGCCTTGGAGAGCTCCAGGAATACCCCCGGGTGTGGATTTTATTTTTTAGTGCAAGGTTGAGGTTGGATGTTAGTTCAAGGAGTGCCATGTAAGTCGAGCGTTGGGCCTAAACCGTCATTGTTTATCCGACACGACTGTTTGTGCTTGTTGACGACTGTAACAGATCTGTGTACATGACTTTTTCAAGTCGTTTTTGAGAAGATGGAAGAACAGAAATGGGCCTGTAATTTGCAATGTTATGTGCATCTTTGTTTTTTGTAAAAGGATGACTTTGGCTGATTGTGAGTTGATCTGGGAATTTTCTCGTGAGAATGATTTGTTAAATATGTGCATCAGAGTCAAAATGATTTTATCATATGATTTGTTAGCAAATCCCAGGATCTTCCTGTCGGTACCCGCCGCACTTTTATACCAGGTTTTTTTAACAGTGGCGACGTTTGTGCATTTCATCATCACCAGTAAACGGATTTAGGAAAGTTGTGGTGATGTGTTTTTTGTTTTTTACATGGTTATTGGAAGGTGAAATTTGTTAGCTAAGTTTCCTTCTGCCAGGTTAGTGAAGTGTGTCGTTGAATGCGTTAGCTATGTCAAGCAGGTCATTATCTTCTTATTATTATTATGAAAATGTCCGGGATTTGTTTAGTGGATACCTTCCTACCTAAAAATGTTGTGAGGAATGTCAGGTTTTGGTGAGATCATTTTTTGAGTGTCTGAATTGTTTCTGTGTTTGTGTTTTTTTTTTCTTGGCAATACGTATAATGTGAGTTAATTTGTTTTTGTATTGCTTATATTGTTGTTTGGTTGCTGTGTTTTTTCCTTTAGGTATGTTTTGTAGAGGGCCGTGCATTGTGTTGGATTGACTTGGAAATTGCTGTTGGGTCCATCCAGGGCCTGCTTATAGGTTGTAATGAAGTTGCCGTACGCTTGTAGGGTCATTTTCTGTGGTGTAGGTTTCCTTTATTCAGTGTTGAGTCTCTCGGTTAAATGTGCGAATGTTGTGATCTCTGTAGTCACGGTTAGTGATGGTTGTTTTTTGTGGAATGCTTATGCTTAAGAGATGTAATGAGGAATATTGTGAAGTGATCTGTAGTGTCGGTGACAAATCTCCTTGGTGTGGAGTCTGTGTCCGTGGAGTTGGTGATAATGTTATCAAAATGAGCGTGGCTGAGTTGTGCGTAATTCTTGTAGGTCCTGTTAATTTGAGGGATATAAGAGTTTTCAGTGGTGTGTTTATAAAGTCATTAATGTGTGAGTGAGTGGGCATAATGAGAAGATTGACATTAAACGTCACCGACAATATAGCTCAGGTTAGTTTTATTTAGTTCAGTGAGAATCTGCTCGAATCTAATGTTGAAATTCTTGGTTGTGTGTTCATGCAGCAGTAAATAACTCGACAGTTAGTGTTTGGGTCTATGTTGTGTTAATGGTGAGTTCACGGAAAAGTGATTCAAATTCTGGTCCTGGTGTTCTGTCGAGATATTGTTATGAGAGGTTTTTTTGATTTTTTTTATGTACAGACAAACTTCCCCTTCCTCTGCCAGTGAGTGCTCCCGGAATGACGTATAGCCATGAAAGAGTGGTGACTTGGTGTCAGTAAGCAATGTTTCTGAAAAAAAGCTAGGAAACAGAGAAAGAGTGGTTGAGGTGATCAGGTAGTTAGTGATTTCTTCATATGATTTTGTGATACTACGGCAGTTGACAATGGAATATGGAAACTGAGTCGTTGCTTGTTGGTATTTAATATTAGCGTGTTAAAACTGTCGTCAGTGTGATCGTGGGAGTCCATAACCAGAGTTGTTTTTGTGGGTGTGGTGAAGGATGGGTGGTCGCATGATTGAGATGATATAGGGTCTGTGAAGTACCGGGTTGATGCAAAGGGAATTAAAGTTGATTCTGTTTAGTTTAGTGTTGGTGAAAAATTCATTAGTGATGCGCGAAAGTCTTCGTCGTGAAGCTGGAGGTTGAATGGCAGTTCGTAAAAGGCCTGTACAGAAGGGCATTGCATATACTGAAAGGGATAAGTCAAAGGAAAATAATAGCGAGGGTGGTTATATTGAGAGATAGAGAGAGATAAAGAAATGAGAGAGAAATGAGAGAAAGAATAAGAAGAGTGTGAGAGAGAGGGAGGACTGGAGAGATTGGTTTGGGTGAGGTAGGTTGAAAGAGTAAGAAAGTTAGAAGAGCGAAGGAGAAAGCCGGGTAATAAAGTGAAACAATACCTTTAGACAAGATGTGTTGACAATTCAGAATAGACGAAAGCAATAAATGCAAGCAAGCACAGAGTAAAACAAGGGGCTAAGAACTACAAATTGGCCTAGCTTATATTAGCGATAAACTTAAGTAGAGTCAGTTTGTAGCAGAAAAAAAACAATGTGGGTTGCTTACAAACAATGGTACTAGAATTAACAGAAACCAAAAACACTAAGATTACAAATACGACAAATACTAGACAAACAACAAATATCTTATGTATTAAATATTCCCAATTTTATAGGGATTGCACGCAATCACAGAATTAGTCCGGAAATCCTCTATTTCATCCATTTGAAAACTCAATCTAGTATTACCCAGGTTGTGATCGAACTGAGTGGTAAAGCTGGTTAAAGAGACCATGTTGGACATACTTTATGAATATTTCGATATATTCCCATCCGGTGATTTTCGACATCCCGCAAAATATATCACAAGAGTACCGCTTTCTCCAAAAGTGATGTAAGATTCAAAGCCACTTCAAAGCCCTCAAGCCAGCAATTTATTGTATATAGGACCGTGTTCAACACTTTTATACACCTGTATTGATTTGGCAAACGAGTCCGTGCAATCAAACAGAAAGAAAACAAAAACAGATACACTTCAAAGAGTGGTCCGCAAGTGGATGGCTCCCCTATCGTATTGTATACACTTGTAGTTATGCTGATATCTCCAATGATTGATTTTCATCCATCGCTGCAAGCCACGCACCACTTGAATTAGTCCTTTTCATCTGTATTCCCATTAATGTTTCCCAGACATAGAAATTGTTTGGTAGTGATAAATATAGTTGTTAACGTCCTATAAATGCTTAAGAGAGGAAACGTACTGATAGATGCGTCTTAAGGTACATTTCGTGATTCAGCATCTTCTGTTTTTCTCCATGTTCATATGTATCCTTGGGAAAAGCTTATTCACATTTTGTATTTTTTTTATGTTATTAAAAATTGTGTGGTGTTATGAGCACATGCTTGTTTCCCACGGTCCCACATGCCACTATTCTATCTATAATTTGGTGTCCATTTGAAGGCACAGAACTATACAATTTTACAGATCGACGAATTTGCAAGTAAGATTAGGTACAACATGGATAACTAATGTTAGTGTTCAGGTGATATCAAATCAATAAATTAGGGGAGAGGGCTGTTGATCACGAAATGCCGCTGGAGATGAATTTCACACCTGATGAACGTGTGTCTTGATAAAATATTGTTAACCTTTGCCATAAATATTTTACTTTCTTACTGAAATAAGCATGACCATTGTTCCATGGTGCCTTACTCATATAACTTATGCAGTTTTAGTTTTAATAAGAGCCAATTCCGGCAGAAAACCAGACTTAGGAAAGATATTGGTCACTTCCAATGCCTCTTTTTTAGTATTGATGTAATTTGTACGCGTTTATGAAATGTGTGGCAAACGGCAGGTTTGATCCATGTTATATTGCAGATTTGATCTTTGGACAGTGGTTTCATACCCCCCCCCAACAAAGGGAGAAGAAAGACCATGTTCCATTGTGGTTAAAAACACAGTAGTTACATACCAATCGTTAATCACCTGCGCAAGCTCATTCTGATTTGTTTTTGTGAAGCTTCTTAATCAGGAATGAATTGATTGAGTACTCTGTTCGTTCCATTGTTTTCTTAAGCCACTTACAGGTTCGTTAAGAACTCCAGCCAGAAAATCGATCATTTTAGATGAGTATTTAGCTGTTATACGAACTTTTTACTTTTTTTTATCTCATTCCCTCCAATTGAATTCTTACCATCGAAAATACGTGTTATGTTTACTGACAGGATTAGAAAATCAGACTATAGGCGAAGTAGAGGGGGCTCTTTATAATAATAATCTCTCAATTATGTCTCCCTTGAGTTGTCTAAAAGTCCGTCTCAAATGTCCTTTCATAGTTCTGATAACAACCCGCTTTTTTGGGTACCAAACTTTAGCAACGGTTTGGTGATATTGCGTTGTTTGTTAATGGCTTGATAGCCAACCAGATTTATTATAAAAATGATCTAATTTGTACTAGCAAATGGTGAATCTGATGTTGTAAAGGAGAAGCATATTAATTTATTCCTTGTTGCGCTTTATGTCAGAACTATTTTCGTAAAGAGGATGAATGATCCTAGCGATATTACTAGACATCTCATGTGCAGAGCTCATAAAACAAATATTAATCAATTATATCAGAAGTTCATGTTTTGATCATCTTTTAAACAAATCTTTATCTGATGGCTGATAGTAGTAAGTTAGGTATAATTCTATGAAGTTGGGGCTTAACTGATAAGGATAAACGTGCACAAGTGTTTTCTTGGCTTCATAGCAGAAATGTAGGTATTTATCTGCTTCAGAAAAACACAACTCACTCCGGACTCTGAAAAGTTCTGGACGGCGGGACTGGGGCTGTATAATTATATATTTTTCTCATG
>JAMKCH010026624.1:0-17756 GCA_023653785.1 Ophioderma brevispina
TAGAGCCTCTTTTGTGTGTGTGTATGTTTGTGTGTGTGTGTGTGATAGGTGGGTGTGCAAATGTATATGTGTGGGTGCGCGAGCCATTTTGATTGGGTTTTTGAATAATTATTTGTTTCTTGCCTTAATATAAAAATTTGTTTTTGTATATGAGTCTGAACGCACCGCCGGGTATGCGTGTGCCACTGTTATAAGTGTATGTTTCAAATAAATAAATAAATAAACAGATATCGACAATCACAGTCAGAACTTGCAAACATGAGATCCCCTTGACAGACCAAATAGAGTGGGTCTCATACATGTACATTTTATCAATGCTCCAATACACGTGGGCATTATGCCCACACTGATTAGATTTTTAACCTTACATCAACAATTATACAGTACAAACCTAATAACATGCTACTATTTACTATTACAAAAAAAATAATAGGTGGTCTTAACCTATGTACAAATGTAATTGATAAATTGTTTGTTTTTCTGTTTTTACTTGATTTTATAAGCTACATGTAACTTAAACAGTATACAACAGAACCCTTAATACAATTACATAGTCGATATCATCACACATTTATAATATATCCTAAATTTAAATACAACCCTCCTTTCAAATAACGACGAGTTGCCCCTTTTAGTCGCCTTTTACGACATGCAGGGAACACATCGGGCCAAGTCTTAACACCGAACCCGCATGGGGCCCCATTTAGTCGCTTTTTACGACAGCAGGGTAACACATATCGGGCCCAATTCTAAAAAACCCCCGAACCCGCAAGTGGTGAGTATGTTTTGTCAGAGAAAAATACTACTTTTTATTTCAAAACATGGCCCAAAAAACAAGTAAAATCAAAATGGAGAAAATCGCCGTTAAACTTTCTGTTTTGTAACATAAGTCACTGGGGAAATATATTAAAACTTATATACATGACGAAATAGATATTTGCGAATGAGTTGAAGGACAACTAACAAATATGTTATCTGGGGCTATTTGATATGTGCAAATGGAAAATAAATCATTGAAAATTACATATTTTTCCCTCCAAAATTTGATGTCGTCATTTATGACGTCTCGGGGCTCTCATCCCAATTTTTTTAAAAGTACATCATTTTTCTAGTTTACTAGACCATATGGGATACAACCATGGTCAAGTCGGAGGATCCGGGGGGGGGGGGGGGGTTGCCACTGGTAACGGGAGACAGCTCACGGGGTATTTCAAACACAAATAAATGAGCCTGTGCACAACGTGAATCTAGTCATCTAAATGTTATATAATAAAATTGTTTTAAGACTTTAATTGATTGGTTCAAGGAAACTTGGTTATGTCCAAAAACAACATACATAGTAAGATTACACACAATTTATAAGATTTCTTACGATTGTAAACAAGCATGTCACAATGTGCCGACAAGAGAAGCGGTTGCAGTTCAACGATGATATGTCCTCACAGCAAGACTCCAAAAGGACGATGCGGGGGGCAATTCTTTTTTTTTTAAGGTTAAACTCCTCATGGTAATATATTTCCATGGGAGAATGGGAATCTTCTCAGTCCTGAAAGTAATTTGTCCAGCAGTTCGAAACGAACAAGGGTTTTTTCCTCGACGATACTAATATTCTGCAATACAGTCAGGTATTCTACCTGAACCGTTGTGTTTTCAGTATGTCTCTCTATTGTGTAGTACTCATTAGGACACAAACTAGAATCTCTTTTTGATTCAAAACCTGAAGCTCTTCGGCTTAAAAAACGACAGCACACAGATCAGCTATTAAGCTCTGGCGGCATCCAATATTATAAAAATCCTGGCACTATGTATTTACCACAAATCTACCATGTAAACCTTTTTTTCTCTATTAACTAGATAGCTACCATACAGACAAAACAGAACAAACACATACCTTATGAAAATATTAAAGTGTACAAAACTGTACACACTATTTTGTACACTCAGTAGTATGCTGGGCTCGTATCTCTACGAAGGATCAGGGTTATCCAATGAAACCAAAACAAATCAGTACAGGTCATTTCATAGTAGGTTAGTTACTATACCCACAAAACAGAACAGCTGCGGATACACTGTTATTCACAGGCAACAAAATATGACAGGTGTAGAGCAACGACTGGCCACTACAACAACAGGGACCTGGCCTGTTAATCTGCTCTAACCTTATAATCCCAACAAAACTGTACAGTGTTACTTGACATGAACTTCTAATCTGTTCAAAACAGAACCACTTTGGTGCTGTGTTTGGCACATACTGAACTGTAACATAACCCAACAGTCCTGCATCTGTGGCGTTTTTTTGGTTTTGAGGGGGTTGTTAGGGATAATATTGTAGATTAAAAACTGCTATTAAGCTTATACTTATAGCTCCAGAGCTTTGGTATAGCTCCTGATTACAAATGCTGGCGAATCCAAACTTTTGCTACCCTGCTTTATACCATCATTCACAAAAGTTCCCAAGTCTTCTTAAAATAGATATTACCACAGCATCATGCATAAAAATAAAATGCACTAGCTGACCAATTGGAACTCACATAAATTACCTATCAGAATTACATCACTTCCCATATTATATTATACTACTAGGGGATACCTATATCTGCATATTTTTTATTCAATGCATAAACAAGTTGAATTCAGTTCTAAGTTTACTTGTGGAATTCCCCACTTCCCTATTGGCAATCTAACAGGTGCACCTAGTACAAACAACACTAGGGGAATTCCACTTTCTTCTCTTAGAGTAAACAAAGTACTTTCCCGTGAGAAATCTGTTCTCAAAAAAATTGAGAAAATAATACTTGTTTAAAAATTTTAATCAAAATTTTTGAGGGCAATATCCATCATGGACTAGGTCAGAGCTTAAGTAAGTATATACTTACGGGGTCCAGCACACAATTTTTAAAACTGGCATTTACTCACCTTGACTTACAAATCCAGACCAAATGTCCACCGATCCTTAATTTCTCTGTGTACTTAAGTGACAGGAGATTTTTTTAGGATATGAATTGCCTCTCAAATTTCACTGGGGATTCCGGTTGTAGACCACCACTGAGAACGTTTGAAGGTTTATTTGACCAAACAGTTGTCAAAAGAAAACCTCAAACCTTGTTTTGAACTTGCCTGCTATCGTAAATCGTTCCCCAAGAAACCATGCTTGGACTTTGTCATGCACGACAGAAAGTACTAAATCTCATCTTATTACAATAAAGACGTCTTATTCGGCTTATTCACTTCGGTGTGATCTAATACATTGGTAAGCATTCCAAATATGTAAAAAACCTGAGGTTCGAGAAAAATTGGGGGGGGGCACTTCCTTTCCTGGAATCTCCTCATGGCCGTCTTAACGAGGATGTTTGGCATCAATAACTGGCGCAAAATGAAGAAAATTAAGAGCACTGAATAATCTAAAATTTGGCCCGTATTACACTTTCCTACATCTACATCAAAAACTTTTTCATAATACCTCAGTATTGCTTATTTTTGGTCCTAAAATTTAATATCTCGTGACAATAATAACACCCAGGGAATCGGGAGGTCGGTAAGTGTAATATTTTAAAACTTTTTTTTCCCGACAGGTTTGTTGCAATCGGAAAAACCCTGCCTGCGTAATCCTATGTACTTAGTCGCATAGCCCCGTCTTCGCCCGGGCTTAGACGTCAAGCTACCCTGCCCAAAAGCCTAAAGCTTAGTGTAGAATCCTGCAATATTTATTGTTAAAAGGGACACAAATATAAATTTGGGTTTTAGAATACTAGTACCAGAAAGTAAGATTATTAAAAAGAAACCCTACGACAGAAGTAGAATACAGTTTAATGAAGTCATTCTGTTACCTGGTTCTTGCAAAATTGCAATTTCTAGCTTAATGAAGCGGTGAGTCCCAACGCAAAAGATTCCAACCTTCAGTGACCTGCACATTGCATAACCCGTGTACAGAGATCTAAATCTAATTAATTAGTGCTAATGATCCCCCCTAATGACAATACAATTTACCGCGACCATTGTGACGTAAGCGATTCGACAAACTTCGGAAACGATCGGACCCTTCGCCAGTGAGGTTCATCAACTTGGCTGGGTCAATACGCCTAGCGATTGCGATCTATTACGTGAGCTTAATTTCCGAGTTCACTGAAGATTAGGTATAAGGCTCAGAGGTCGACCCGATGGCCAATGATTTTTCCACCGTTGACGATCTGAATCTTTAAAAATTTTTACATGGTGAAGATTATTCGAAGGAAAAGAATTACCAATTAATGCTAAGCCCGATGAAAACTTGCAATTATCCTGGAAATATTTAAATTAAAGGTTTACCTGCGTGACCCGAGGTGCACGATCGCCAGTTCCGAGCCGGCCATTGTGTATGGCGAGTGTAAATGCTTTTTGAGGTAAGTCACGCGGAGCCATTAGGTAGCCAGCTATTATGAAAAAATCATCAGATGTATTATGAAAAAGCAGACAGATCATCATAAAGAATCATTAAACTGGTTAGAATAGAATGTTCTTGAATGAAGTCAAAATATAATGGATTCCAAGAAAAAATTCATTAATGATGGAAAAGAGTTTCAGAAATGTTCACACCATTACCTTACACGTTTTAAGTCGGCGCGGAAAAGAACGAGGAATTGTGGGATCAGAGTGTATGAATTTATTGTGAAGAGGCTAATTTCTGCCCACGTGGAGCAGCTCCAAGTCGGCCATGAATATAAACGTACACTAAACAGTCAAGTAATCCGCTATTTTTCACTCAGTAAGTCAGATATGACTTTAGAGCGAAATAGTGAAAAATCCTAATTCATTTTAAAAAAAAATATAATACCGAATCATAATCGCCTTATTTTCAAACTAAGAATCGTGTGAAAATTCTTACCAAAAAACCAACTGACGGCACGATCGTGGTCGCAGTCGGCGCTAACTGGTGGGTGGTCCATGGGCGGTCCTTTGATACCGCGATAATTATTACCTGCTGAGCAATATCTCGAGCCTCCGACCACGACCACGAGGGGCGGCCTAACTACTGCACAGACGCTCCAGTGTGTGATGCTCTCTAACGTAACAACATTTAATCAGTTTAAATGCTTAATGTGTTTAAAACAAAAATAGAGTGTTTAAAATAGTTACACCATCAACGGGAGTCTAGTATTTTAAACTTGGCGGGGCATCAGATGAATATTTTGGCGATTTGTGACGGCTCAAATTAAAAACTCAAAGGAACTTACCACACATGCCGCCGCCGCGCCGGGGCGAGCGTGCGGTTGATCTTTGATGTAGTATCAGTAAATGCGAATCAGATTGTCAAAGATGACACGGACCCAATCCTTTCTTATATGAAGCTGAAATGCCATAAAAAATGTGACAGCCAATTTATAGTTATTCATTGTTATAATATTCATAACTATGGACTTCTTAAATTATGTGTGAATATGCGAAATAAAGATACTTTTGCATCTTATGAATATAGTTTGGGTTTATTGCAAATTTATCTCGCTACTCTCCTCTCCCCTCTGTGCCTATATATCAGATAATTGATACATTTATTATATAACTGGCCTGTCATCTCATCTTCTCTATGACCATCTCTCCCCCTCTCATTATCCCTCAACTTTAACCCCTCCAGAAGTTACGCTATTCAGTCACTCAAAGACCAGTACAAATTACATTTCCCCCAGCTGTCGCTTCATTCGAGTTCTTACTGCATTTTTATTTCCTTCTCGCTTTTTGACGGTTTGTTTAGTTTACTTCACTATTCCCTTTTGCTTTATTGTTCCCTCGCCTGTCTCCGCCATCCTCTCTCTCCCCCCCACTCAGGCCTATCTTTGTTCTTATCCCTACCTTCCTTTCTCTCTCTTTCAGTGGACCATCTCCCCCGGTTTCCCCTTAAATTCTTTTTATTTCCCTCAAAATTTCATATATATATAATTATATAAATTACATTAATGGTATATTAGGGAGGGGACAGTTGAATTTATATATATATGTAGATATGATATTTTATTATTATAATTTATATTATTTATATTTATTATATTTATTATTATAACTATATATTTATATTACTATATATTTTATTTATTTAGGAATATATAACCATATATCGCACCTTTGGGAGACACTGATCTTGTTAGTACTAATGAATACGTAGGGAGATATTTACTGTCTCTCTAACGTTTCCTTTAGAATTGGAGGTTTATTACGTCAAAGGATTTGAATACTTAATTTATGCAAATGAAGGGTAATCCACGAGAATAACAAAAGATATTGAATATTCAATTAATTTTAAAAACTAAAAAGAGCTCATGTTAAGCTTAATGAATATTATTCAACTGTCTCCCTAATATTCCATTTGTAGATTTATATTATATATCTTGATAGATAGTAATGAGAGATGAGGGAGGAGAGGAAGAGAGATGAGGGAGAAGAGGAAGCGAGAGAGGGGATGGAGAGGAAGAGAGAGAGAGGAGAGAAGGGATGAGGAAGAGCGAGAGGGAGAGAGAGAAGGAAGTGAGAGAGAGGGAGAGGGAGAAGAGGAGAGAGGTGAGAGAAGAGAATGGAAGAGAGAGAGGGGAGAGAGAGGGAGGAGAGAGGAGAAATAGAGAGAAGAGAGAGAGGGAGAGAAAGAGAGAGGAAGAGAAAGAGGGAGAGAGGGAGATGAGTGAGAGAAGAGGGGAGAGAGAGTTAGAGAGAGATTTATATAGCTATTTATATATAATATTATTGATATTATTATAATATATTGATCTATATGATATATTGATATAATATATATATATATATATAGTTACTTTCATGCAAAAGTCCACCCGCCCGGTTCCCACCACGCAGTGGGGGTGGTGTAGTGCCGGCGCTCGTTTTAATTGCTACAGCGGTTAGGACGGTGTGCATGAGTTTCACTCGTGTACCAATCAACAAAAACAAACCCCAAATTGCGTATGTTTTCCATTACACATGATTTAATTGATCTTCCAGCACTACTTTCATTAGCGTTATGTAATGAGGGGTTAACAACAGTAAAGGAAAAAATAAGTTGTTTAACAAAGTAACGCCCTCTATAAAGTTCAGCTGTTCCTCCATATTTGGTGCTTGTTGAAAATTGCTGTGGTTAAGAATGGGATGTGCATTACTAAGTTAATGCTAAGAACGTAAAACATCGGGTAAACGGTCTATGAATATGACACTGGGCAAAGAAGGTATTTTAGACTGACAATCAAGTCATGCGGGCGGGGCGAACCTTTTGCTGGTGTGTGTGGCTTTCACCTTGGACCTTCACGTGGGCTTAAAAACGATAAGAAACTAAAGTGCAAGTGACTACACATCTGCCACATCTTGGCGCTGTATCGAAGTCGTCGATCCAACTCTTAAACTTCACGAGACATACGATCGTTTATCTTAAAAATACGCGAGTAGGTGGCACCATCACAAGCCATCGGGGAATCAAGAAATTCAAAGATAACTTCGCATGGGATGATAAATATTTGTGATTGTTAGAATATGAAAAAAGTCACACTCACGGAAGATAATGGGGGGACAATGGTCAGATTAATATTTGCGCAAACCGGTAGTGTCGGTCTCAAGGAAGCCTACACCCCCAACGGCTAAATTTGTGAGGTGGTACCTATAGGTATTGGAGAAGTTCATTCACCCGTAATTGTACATCCATCTGCAGCGACCATCAGGGCGCGGGGGGCAAGCAATTCCAACATTTGAAACGGCATTCACTGCAGAGAGCCGCTGCACTTCAAAACTCTCTGCTCTGGGGACTACCAATATTTGATGTTTCGATTGGCCATTTTAAATCTTCTTTCAAAAAAAATATGATTCGATTCTTGATTTTGTTTCGTGCAGAGTATGTTTCTAATTAAGTGACAAATACAGTAGAATGAATCAGGATCCCAAACTTGATTATTTTGATAACGTTCAATTTCCCACAGACGTTTAGGGGCCTTTTCCGTGAAATGGTGACGGGAACTGAGGTCACTATAGAGTCGGCCGAGTTTTAGTTCTTGGAGACTGTACCATACCTTTTAGAAAAACAGGACTCAATCGTTTGGACCCTGATCTTTAGTTGTTTGTTTTATCAATACTCTCAACGACAACCTCTTTGTATACATCTTGACGCAATTCAGATGGTGACTGAAAACGTAAAAACGTATCGCTGTTGCGACACGTTCGACTTCTGTAGGGCTTGCCATAGTTTTTTGTTTATGTGGGTATATAAATTCCGTTCCCCAGTTGGTGCACCCGTGTCACGCAGGCGGACTTGTCAGGACAGTGGTTTGCCTGTGGGTTTGCAAACCGGCACCTAAATTAACAGGGATTTAAAATAAATCCCGAAAGGATTGTGAGTAGGGACCAATACATTTTTTAGATTTAAAATTAATTCTTTATAGATTAGAAATTGAAATGGGAACAGGGTGACCACACTCCCCCTCTTAGGATTTATACTTTATAATTATCAACAAAATGGTAAATTTTAGTTAATTGGTGAATTTTAAAAATGTTGTCATTATGTGGGTTGTGGCGCCATACACTGCAAGTTGTAGGGTAATTCAAACGAACTTGCAGTACTGCAGCAGAAAGTAGTAAAACTCAGGGCTTTTGCACTGCTAATGATGAATGGGAGCAAAGAGTAAGTTAGGGGGGATCGATTAGCACCAGACAGAAAAATTCATAGGCGGGGGGGATAGGCTCTTAATAACAAGAATCCTCATTGGGGAGCGGGTATGTGGAGAGAAAACCTCTACCGAAGACGAAAAGATTGCAAAGAAAGAGAAGAAGAGAAAAAAGCAGAGAAAAACTCAAACTAAGAAGCTTGGGAAATAAGTCAAGAAAGAAAAAAACAGATTTGGGAAAGGGAAAGCGAAGAGAAAGATGTGAACGACCGACGTTTTTGAATTCCAAAATTAGGGGCCTACACTAAAATCCCTATCCCGATTTATGACATTTTAAACCCAATAGTTTCGTTTTTAAAGTTATAGCCCCAAGAGAGGCCTAATCATGAAATGTTTAAAATTGTGCCAGCGTTTGATCATTATTTTAAAACTTACATATTTGTTACAAATCTAATCAAGCGCGGTCCTTATGGCTCAAAAACAAACAAAAAATCTCTTATTCGTTGATCAGGACATGAAATCATTTACTGCAACATATGTTCATATGGCTTCCTTGATGTCAACATCTCTATGTTTTCAACAGTTTACAGCGCGCGGGTATTAAATTCCTTGATTTAGTGATTTTGAGTATTGTAGAAAAAAAAAAGGGCAATTCTAAAAATTTTATATGTAATTTACAAACGCGAACCCTAGGATCCCTCGGGATGAATTTTAGGCCAGTTTCAATGTTAATATGAGAGAACTTGAAATACCTTTCTGTAGGCGATCTAAATTGTCCGAAAAAATTTTATGATACATTTTATGCAACAAAAAAAAAAAAAACAACATGGCGATTTGTTTCAATTGAAAAGCCATTACAGCCAACGCATTATAACGGGTGGTATTTTGTAGAAACGCGACGCTCCTGGGCGGAATTTGGCAAGCTTAAAAAGTTAAATAGCACACTTTGAAAGAATTTTTTTTCTAGGGGATTCTTTGTCGGTAATATCTATGTTTTATGACAGGGATTGTCTGCAAAAAAAACCGGCTATTTTTCATGGGAGAGATCGCAGAAATTCGCGTCCCCGCGTTTAGTTCCCCACGGAATCATGTAAAGAGACTCCCGGGAGGGACTCCTCCTCGCCGGCCGGTTCGCTAGGGGTCGCTCGGGGTCGCTCGGCCCCGGCTAACAAAGTTCAGTGAGATTTTTATATAATCTGTTGAACAGTTGGGCTAAGTATATTAGCTTATATTATTTGCATGTGCCTAATAAAATCTGCGCAGAAGTCTGGACGAGATTAATTTCGGAATTTTGTATTTTTGTCAGTATGCAACACAGTGACCTGCTGGGCACCTTGATTTATCATGCTTCGCAGTATTTCTGATTTGCTCATTACTTCCAAGTAAAGTATTAAGATATTGCACAAAAAATAGGCAGGTGTTAAAATCGGGCCACGGTATTCCTGAATGGAAAAGAATTATGGGATAATCACTATACGGTGTGTGAAAGGGGTATTTGAATCTTGAACTGTCTTGTGAAAAGCTGTGAAAGTACGTACTCAAACTGAAATTTGCTCAAGGATAGATATTGAATCAGATATAAGCAGGATGGGTTACATCACCTCCCAAGAATCACAAAAGCTCACAAATACACCTTTAAGTATTAAATCATCATAATTACTCTGTATTATGCACGTGTTTTGGAAAGCATTCTAAATATGCAATCCGGTGCCCCCCCCCCCCAAAAAAAAATAGGGCCGCATTTTTTGGGAGGAAATGGTGGACGAGGCTATCACGAACTGCCCCTTTAATTACACTCATGATGATATATTTTGATTCCATGAGAGGTAGGCGTATGTGCAAAGTCCATGTTATGGGGTCCTTGAACTTTTTGTCAACTAAGTGCAAAGGATATGAGGTAACAACTAAGTACAAGGTCGATGTACGCTCAAACCAAATCAAACCAAATTTCTTATTTTTATCGTCAAAAGTTCGACTTCAAACGGAGTTAAAATGAGGCACGGCTTCCTAATTCTCACGCTGATAGTGAGTACATGGGCATCGTCATCAACACCTTATGAGAGCAACACTAGTAATGGATCTCTGAAAATCACCAGCAAGTTGACATGCGATTGTTTACGCGCTATATACACCGTGGACAATGTGACGTTTTTTATTCGATCAGGTTTACAAGATCATGAAGATAGAAATGAAAATGGAAATGTTGAGCTTGAAGAGAAAATTGTTTCTACTATTTACCTGCTCCGACAAGATCGGGAATATCAAAAGCTTTCCGAACTTTCGATACCGGCCCGATATATTCATGAACGTCAAGTGAAAGGTTAGTAACTAGTATGAAAAGATATCCATTACATGGGAACTGTAAAGCAAAATTTATATGTCTAGTCAAGTACTTTTAGTTTCAGACTATAAAAATAGGCGGTCACCCGGTGTAAAGAAACCAATTGTCCCCCATGAGAGAGTGTCCTAGCTACCATGTCAACGTGTACGGAATAACCGTGACCTTGTAGATGAGGCTATTTGGGTACAGTGCTGAAACGAATGATGTGTACAGCACTCAATAGCGAATACAATAGATAGATCGGCGGTGGGACACTCAGCCACGCGGACACTGTATTTTATGACACCGGCTTTCGCGATTACCTAGCTTTCGCGATTGCCTGACTTGCCCAGTTGTATATGACCTCTACGTGACCGTTGACCTCCGGTTTGTTCTGTGGTCAGGTCAGCGGTCCTTTTGACCAAATTTGGTGGTCATAGGGCATTTCTACGCAAATTGAACCGTAGATGACCTTTGACATTTTGGGTCACTATGAAACTCTGATAACAAACGTCAGACTGTCCTCTCCTACCTTCATGCCAAATATCAGCCCCAACATATCAAAACATAGGAAAATCCCCCGTGGGTGACTTGACCTCATGTTTGTTCTGACCAAGTTTGGTAGTTAAAGGGCATTTCTACGCAAATTGAGCTCCAGGTGACCTTTGACCTTTGGGTCGCTCTGAAACCCTGAAAATAAACGTCGGGGTGTCCTCCCGGCTCCCCTACCTTCATGCCAAATATCAGCCCATTATTTCAAAACATAACGAAATGTCCCGTGTTTGACCTTTGACCTATGTGTGTGACCTTTGACCTCAGATTTGTTCTGTGCTCAGGTCAGCGGTCCTTATGACCAAATATGGTGGTCATATGGCATTCCTACGCAAATTAACCTCTAGATTACCTTTGACCTTTTGGATCACTCTGAAACCCTGAAAATAAACGTCGGGGTGTCCTCCCTTACCTTCGTGCCAAATATCAGCCCAGTGATCCGTATTTGACCTTTGACCTATGTGTGTGACCTTTGACCTCAGATTTGTTCTGTGCTCAGGTCAGCGGTCCTTATCGCCAAATTTGGTGGTCATATGGCATTCCTACGCAAATTAACCTCTAGATGACCTTTGACCTTTTGGATCACTCTGAAACCTTGCAAACAAAGGTCAGACTGCCTTCTCATACCTTCATGCCAAATATCAACCCAATATGTCAAAGTATAACGCATAGCGGGCAGAGACAGATAGGTCATTTCCGGGGGGCATTCCTACGAAATTTGACTTTAAATTGACCTCTAGATGGCCTTTTACCTTTGGGTCACTCTGAAATCATGAAAACAAACGTCAGACTGCCCACACCTTCCATGCCAAATATGCACGGATGCAAAATCGGCGCTGTTCCCCGCTGTTCTGGAGGCGTCCCTTGAATTTAATGCATATAGCAATATTGGAATGAAATAAATATGCTTTCAGATTGTAATTGATCATCAGAAGGGGGTGGGTTTACCCCTGCAGGGCATGTATCGACCGAATTGATTGCCTATTCAGATGGTTATATGATGTAATTGGCCAATTAAATTAAGGCATCGTGAAAAAGCTTGAAGGGGCATATAGAGGTCTATTTTTGATTGATTACTCAAAAGTTATATCATGTTTTATCATGTAATGAGCCAATTAGAGATACTGTATAAGAAAGGTGGTAAGGGGCCATAAACGGCAAACCATTTCATTGTACTGTAATACTCCTCCCCGATGCGCTATAGAGGAGTCATTAAAATCATTCATATCATATTTAATTGCATCAAAGTTCGTAATAAAACTTCTAAGCTGAAACCAACGAAAACAAATTATCCTTATTTCCCAAAGGTATTGAAGAACTGATAATAGCTTCTGCCGTTGACTTGGAACAAACGCTGAAGAAAACACCAAGTTTGCATTTGGACCAATACATCTCAGCTTACGATGGCATGATAGATGAACTCTATTCTCAGACTTACCACCTCACATATAACCACGCAAGAATGAGTGTCTTCTACCATTCCTCTATCATCCATGCAGCTAAGAGGCTTTCTCAAGGAGTAGAGTTGGACCAGGTGTGTCCAGCTTATGAAGCTTACCAATACCGAGGTTTCTTCGCCTGTAAGCAAGAATATCAAGAGTACTACCGGATTGCCGAGGAATCGCCCCTCTTTGAATGCAAAAGTGATGAACAATGTATGAAAGACAGATGGTCGCATCTTGATGGCCGAAGTTTTTCCATGCGAGATCAATCAAAGGACAGAGTCAAAAGGAGTTATTTCAACCTGAATGAAACACTTAAAGCTTTCGCCAGATGGAAAGCGTGTGGAAGTACAGATTGCAAAGTGGCTGGATGCGAAAATGCAACGGTAATGTGGGTCGGGGATAACTTTACATTTTGGACGGCTAACCAATCGAATTGAAAAATATCAATCTGGTTAAGTCTGAGGCCTCCAATGTATGGCTGTTTCACGGGAGGTCAATATGTAACTTGGCCAGACCTGTTCTCCAGAACAACCGAAGCGCATCAAAAGAATCACCTGCAGCAATATCTGAAATGCATGAATCAGGTGCATGCATTGCAGTCTTCTCATGCTTAGATGATCTTGAATGGACTTTTGTTTGCCCTCCAAATCATCCAAGCATGCGAAGAATACAATACATGCACCTGTTTCAAGTGAGCATTTCAGCTATTTCTGCAGGTGACTCCTTTGTGTTCTCTGCACGCTTGGGTTGTTCTGGAGGCAGGTCTGGTCAAGTTAACCTTTTGACCTCCGAACCGTGCACGTACCCCCTTCCACAAAAAGGGGAAAATGTCAATTTTAGATTTTTTGGATTAAAGGTCCAAACTTTTGGACAAAAAAATCAACTTTTTGGTAAAGGGATGTTCAAGAAGTCCAAAGAAGGGGGATTAGGTCCACTTTTACAAACGAGTCAATTTTTGTTCAAAGTCCCGCACCCATTCTGCGAATGACCCTACTATAACTCGGGCGGTGGTTATACCACGGGCACATGCAGGTTACCCCCATCCCATGTTGAATAAAATACATAAATGTGTTATAATTATGTAGAAGCTTGTAGAATAGATACGGTGGAGGGAAGAGTAAGCATGTTGAGATTAGAAAGTATAGACCAACCTTGGTTTACATTTATTTTTAATTTGTTTACCTTTGCAGTTTGATCTTGGCTGGAACATCCTGGGATCGGACTGGGGATGCTGCGGTGACTATCCGGAGTGCTGTTACCTGGCAGAAAACTCATGTCTCTTACATGACGCCATCTGTACCTGCTGTACCTTCAAATACTTCTGTGTTTCCGAATTCTGCGTTCCGGATCCATGGTGTAGTGGAAATTAATGTGCTGTTAGGATTACGGTTGCCTATAACTCTGAGCCAAAGTCGAGACGATAAGTCAAGAAGTAAAAAAATGTCTAACAATGCAATATGACATATGCAGACTAGACGCGAGATGAAAAATCAAGTTTGCCATCCTTGGGACAAAAATGACTTGCAGAATTGGACGAGAAAAAATCCTTAGATAATAGACACGATCTATCAGGAAAAATAGCTCATTGTGGAATTAGAGGCGTTGGATTGAATTGGTTCAAGAATTACATCACAAACATTGCAGAAAACAGTTTGTTGACTACAACAATCATACATCAGCAACAAAACCTAAATATCAGGTATATAAAAGTTAATCTAATATAATAGTTAGAGACCAATAAATCCTATTTGTCTTAGATTCAATCATAATAGATTTGAATTCAAATCTAATATGTTTTAATGTTAATGCAATAGAAATTAATATTAAATCCTAATATTGATTAGTCCATATCTTCAATTATAAGGATTAATTCTATAAATCCCTGAAATATTGAGTGTATTCTGGAATGCCCCAGGGATCAATTATAGGACCATGGATTTCAATATTTATGTAAATAACATTGCAAATGTTAAATGCAAATGATTTATATTAATGAACTTGTGAAAAAAATTTTCCAGTCTTCTTCTTCTTATCGTATCCAAAGTTCCAAACACAGTGGTTCTCCCAAATATAATCTAGACAGAGATATGTCTGGCGGCTTCATTGGATTCTGCAAGGTGCATTATTATTGCGCCAAAGGGGGCAGACCAAGAGATTTTCCTCGTCGTGGTGCTGTTCACAACCGACCAGGCAGTGTCCTGATCCAGCTGCTTCCAGGTAGCCCCACTTCTGCAGCTGCCTGCAAGGAAGCTCAAGGATTGGCCAGTAGCATCAGTTATTTAAGGTAAATTACCTTCCTGTTGTATCACTTTGAGCGGAATGATATTACTTCATGTTATTGGAAGCAATATCGACAAAGAAAAACTGCTTCAATGCGTAAAAACGTGCGAAAGTGTTCGGTACTAGTCCAGGCCGTACGCAGGGGGGGGGGGGTGCGGTTCGCACCCACCCCCCCCAAAAAATCCACCAAAGGGTTAAAAGGTCCCACTTTTGCTGAATTTTTGGATAAAAAGGTCAAAATTAAGAACAATTTTGACAAGAAAGTCCACTGTTGGTGATGAAATGTATTCAAAAAGTTCCAAAAAAAGGACAATTTTAGGGGGTTTAGGTACACTTTACCCAAAAAGGTCCACTGTTTCGAGGAGAAAAAAAAAAGTCCACTTTTTCGAAGTCCGCACCCCCCAAAAATAAATCCTTGCTACGGCCTGGTACTGTGAATCCAGAATTCCCACAATTCCTTGTCATAGATTATTATAAATATAATTAAGTTTATAGGGGACGAGTTCTTATATACAATACAAACGAGAGCGCACACAAATGTTGGCGGGCCACATTTAATGAATGTTTAAACAAATGCCATTAATCATAATTAGTGCTTTATACAAACATGCATCTCACTTCGAGTTTGTAAATAACAGGGCAAATTAGTAAACTATTAATTATTGCTACAGCATGACCAGGGTGTTCGATTTTGAACACTATTCCAATTCATGTACAAAAACTAAACAAAATGTGTACTCTTTCAATTATTCATAAAAATACTTATTCAGAATGTAAAACAAATTATCGGAATCTGTGACTTGACAGGTCTGTGGCTTATTTCTCAGTTTTTCATATTGTTATTTAAGAAAGAAATGGTGAATGACAGTATCCTTTATGGGCGAACAATGTGTTCCGAGGTCGGAAAAAAATAAATAATGGACGAGGCGCAGCCGGTCCATTATTTTAATCTTTTTCCGGCCGACCGAGGAGGACATGATGAGCCCATTAATTCATACTGCAAAACCCTTTATATTTCATTCTTTTACCAAAAACAGCGTGATATAATGAGAAAATGCATGGGACCCATTATTGCAGATAATGGGCAGTAAACTGACCAATCAGAAATGCTGCATTTGCAATAATGGGCAGCAGAGGTTAATAGATTGAACTTATAGGCCTGCAATTATACGATATTTGTTTTTTTGTGTTGACGATTTGAATGATAAAATAAATTATGAAAGTGCTGTGTGAGTGTGTATGTGAGTGTGTGTGCGTATTCTAAAAATTGAGAAAAGTGAAAAAATCGGTCTTATTGTGTGTTATAGGAACCTTTGGACGGGCTTCTAGATAGAAAGAAGCTATTTTTTATCTTGCCTAAAGACCGTTTGGTTCATCAAAAAAAAAAGAAGAAAAAAAAAGGGGAAATATACCTTATCACTAACCCTCGTCTACCAGGTGGGGTTGTGTCCAAAGTAATGTACTCCGTGCGCTAAAAACGCCAAAAGCTTTCGTAAAAAAGCTTGTAATCGTTTTCTCGTCATTAGCGAAAAAAGTGGACGATAGCCCTTCCACCGGTGTTAGTGGATGCCCAGTCAAAGTCGAAGGGTAGGGTGGTGTTTCCACCTAAGAATGGTATTTAAATTTTGAAATATCTGCATAGTATGGATCTAAAACTCTATGTTAGGTAGGTTATGTCCAAAAACTAGTTCAAATTGGCCATCAGTTATGCTGAAACCGCATGGAAATCATATATTCCTATCTTTTTGGCCCGCAAATTTCGCGTTTCGCTTATTTTTTTTTTTTTTTTTTTGGGAAAATTGGCCAATTTTCTTCTAGAGAAGAATGTAGCTGTGGAAGCAGGGTCGTGAAACCTCTATTGTTATTGGAAGCAGGTCAAACACAATAATTCCGAGACGACAAATCAGATCTCGGTTATATTGCCACCCGGGATTCCCCACATCTGGTTGTCTTGCGACCCTCAAATTTGGTATGAATTTCAATTGAAGTTAAAAGTGGTTTGTAGGGGTCCAGTACCAACGTGAATGAAAAACACCGGGAAAACACCTCAGACAATCGCCAAAAACGGATCCGGATGGGTAGTTTGTAAATATGGAAGACGATTTTTTCATATTTCTGGTTAATAAATGAGATTCCCCATTTGATATCACAATACCGTCATGATCACCGATTTTCAATCAAAAACTATTATGTTATTTATAGTAAAATTACATACCTACTAGTAAATCGCTTTTAGACAATGATAATTAAGCAAGGACAGGACATGGACCTGCAAATTGGTTTGTGGCAGTGGTTTGTGCATGGTTTGCATTCCGTATTGCTGGCTATTTGGTGAGTTGTTAAATTGAATGAGGCTTGGCAGCCATCCGTCTGTTCTGTTCGTCCGTTTGGTTGTCATAGCGCCCTCATTTGCCTAAAGGAGCCGCTTTCCATGAGGTGCACGTGCGCAGACTAATAAGCGAATCGGAGTGAATCGAATAGAGTATGATTCAAAAGCCCTAACATAATATCATCCTGGAGTTTATTATAGTTTACGGTATTTTACTATTATGGCTTACT
>JAMKCH010026625.1:0-20363 GCA_023653785.1 Ophioderma brevispina
CTGTGCTGTAATTTCTGTCCATTTATGGACAGAAAATGCAAAATTGTGAATTTCTTACAGATACGACCAAATGTGCCCATAAGATTAGGTACGTGGATTACTAAGGCTAATGGTTCAGATGATATAAAAAAAAAACTTTTTTAGGTAAGTTGGGGGGGGGAACAAGGTTGTGGATCACAAAATGCCCCTTTAACCTCCTGGGCCCTACCAATTAAAATACAGTCTGTCTGATTGGGTCATTACAGGATACAACACGAGATAGCCCTGTGAGTAACCAATCAAAATAGTGCTTCTTTATCGCTGTGTAAACCATACCAACATTCTTACAGTATCTCTGATAATCTTCCAAGTGACCATTTTTTTTTTTTTTTTTTTTTGTACAGAGTTTTAAAGCAGTCCCCGCCCCCACTGGCCGAGAATATACGGGGATTGTCACACCGAAGCCCGGCTAGTAGGGGGCGGGACATAGCGGGAGATGTACAAAAAATATAAGCCCGGCTACCCGGGATTTCATGCTACTTTAGCGGGGACAAAGGCGAGGGTGTCACGAGTGCAAAATGTACATTCCCGGCTAAGTCCCCGCTAGTCCCGGGACCCCCAGGGCCGGGATTGAAATTGACAAGTGCATAAGTGATCAACATGGCTGTTTTAAGGTATAGTCATTTCATCCACAAACTACCATATAAAAATAAGTTATTTGAATTAAGTGAATATCTTTACCGTTGATATCTAAACTATGTACCTTCTCAACATTTAGGTAGATGAAACAATGTCTTTTGAACATTGATTCACCATTTATTCAAGGTTGAAAAGTGACATTTTAAACAGGGGGAAGTGTTTAAAAAGCTACCAAAAATCATTTTTTCCCCTAAATTTTTGCACAGGATGTTAAAATTACACTTAGGTATTATCAAATACTGTGTAAAAAAGATACAAGTTTTAACTACGCTTCTTTTTAAGGGGAGAATATTTCTGAAACAAACTCTTGTTCACTTACAGAGTCTTCAATTGAACTAAATTGGATTGATTTTGGTAGTTTATCTTCTAATTCACTATCCTTCAATCCCTTCTCTGCTAGCATTAGTATGCATCTGCCAAAATAGGGACAGAGCCTTAAGTTTATTTTAATGAAAATATGGTTCAATCAATCAGCGCTTCTTCCTTCTTCACTTGATACCCCTGTATCAATCATCCACAAGGATATGACCTAAGACTCTGCAAATTTTAGACTGGACACGATGAGAGAAGATACCAAGCCATCCATCTGACACAGTGAACCCAAGTTGTGACTGCACACTGGAAGTGTTTTACTTAAGGGGGTTCTGATACATCAGTTTTGAATGCATCTTTGATTTAAGAGTAGCTATAGCTTTGAAATAAGACACATTCCTAATGAAGCAAAACTTCAGCACTCCAAATCAAATGGTGTGTGTGTGTGTGTGTGTGCATGCGTATATGTGTACCTGTAGATACTTAATATCTTGTGAGGACATTTTTAAGCCGTGTGGGGACATGTTTTCCTTGTGGGGATATATAAAAGTCCTATAGCTAATTAACATGTATTAGTACTTAAAGACAGTCCATCATCCTATTTAAAGGTGCATGTTCCGATTGTCTTTGGGAGCCCCTGATTTACCCAGAAGCCTTAGTATCGATTTTGATATCAGATGAAAAGTCATATTTTTCTCATTGTCGTCCTGAAAGTTGAGCCCTCAAATCCATTTTATTCCCAAGATATAAACAAAAAACTGCCATTTTAATGGTTAACCATCAATATTAGCACAGTATTGAATAGGGCTTTGCAATATGCACTATTGTTTCTACCATCAAAACCACAAGTTTGTTTCCCATGGTATTTGAAGGGGCGTGTGTGCAAGTGCCAGGCTCTCATATCAAGTTGAGAACACATAAATCAGAACGAGCACCTTAAACAGAACAAAGCGTAATATAGTATTGGGGTTTATCCCATCACCCAAAAATAGTTTAATACAGATGTCTAAGAAAGTGGTTAATTTTGACACAAATAAGCAAAAAGGTAAAATATCCCCACAATGTAGCTCTTATTTGTGTGTGTGTGTTCCTGTGGGTGTGTACATGCATACGTGTGTGGTTCCTCAGGCTCATGAAGGCATTTTGAAACTTGCAAATTGTAGAATTAACCTACCGTATTGTGTGCCATAAATGCCTCGGGGCGTGAAATTTACAAAAGGGGGGCGTTTATTATAGGTCATTTGTTCAGTTATATTTCCATAGCCAGCACCGTCTGGAACAACAATGCTCCACACAAAAAGGATTGATGTTTGAACATGCTTAACAACATCAACAATGGCTGCACCTACAGCTGCACACAAATACCGTATCTGTCTGCTAAAATGATCTATTTAACCAGGGAAGGTGATAAATACTTTACATGTAGAGATCCTTCTCTTTTTGCTACCTATGACATATATCAGTACCTTCCCACAAATGATTGCTTCCAAGGAGGTTTTGTAAAGGTACTGATGTGAATAGATAGAGATGATGAAAAAATGGCTAAAAGTAGCAGTATGTCACAAACTTGCATTTTAGGAATTTTTAATCTCTCTAATGCTTCCATGGACTAACTGCACAAAAATATGCATGGAAGCAATGCATAGTGGACGCTACTGAGATCTTTCTATTATTACCGGCCGCAGCCGAGATGCTGTTCAGCCATGTAGCGCCAAATGTCCCGGTTGTCATTAAGTGTGGATATAAGATGGATCCTGCTGGATGTATCGAGCAATCAATCAATGTAGTTTAAAGGGCGAGACCCCTGTTGTGGCATGGTAAACTCCAACATGGACGTCTGAAGGGATAACTTGTCAAGGACAGTGGACGGCAAAAATCGTGCACGGCGTTGGGCACAGAAAGATGAAATTGGAGCGGATATCTCCAATATATATGTGCTGGGTCTTGTGCATCACGCCAGGAGGTTTGTACTCGCATAAAGAAGCTGGTGTAGGTGCCATCCAGTCTATCCTGTAGCACTTTCTTCACGATCTATTCTTCAGATCCATATAACAGGCTTCTCGCTTCATATCTCTCTTGGTAGCAAGTAGGAGAGCAGTTAGGGTTGTATTTTGAGGTGGAGGTGGCAAATCGCGTACTACAAGTTAATTTTTGAATTTTTTGAAGTATGGGATACAAACATCACAAGCCAAAATTACCCGGATCCCTTTGGGAACAAATCTAATTGCTGTCCTCAACAAGTGCCCATTATTCTGTGTGTTTGGATAGATTGTTTCTATACTGGTTCGTAAATAGCGTAAATTGAAACCTTTTAAAATTTTTTCATCAATTTTTATAATGTAGAACTTTCACTAATTATAACAACATAATTTATCCCAAAGGTTCTGTACCTACAATCATGATTTAATTTCCCCCATCCACCACTTTCCATAATTTTCAGACAAGTTTTGGGTCTTTCCCTCAATACCAATATCATATAGGGCCTCTTCAAAGGCTCATACAATACAAAATATAACATCCAAGAGCACAAACACAGCATAGACAATATCAACACAAGTAACAGTAATACCAAACAATCAGCATTCACATTCATGTGTCAATCTAGTTTATTTCATAAACGCAGTCGCTCTCTTCCTCTTTTACTTTATTTATATCTTTTGCCTGTTAACCCGCTCGCTTATCCCGTAGCTAGCAGCGCAGTAGTGCTCTAATAATTTTTTGACTTTAACTGAATTATGAGCTGAGGACACAAACTGTTCTCATAATGCCTCAGGATTGGACCCTAGAATGTCCATGATGGTAGGTTCATAATTTGGCCCCTAGAAGTTCCATGCATGGCTATGTCATAAAAATATAAGATCCATAATATGTAGCTTTAATTTTACAATTGTTTAAGGTTAGTTTAATAACCACCTTATGGCAAATTTGTGGGGAAAGTCAATCCTTTTCAGTTTTCCCATAAGAAATTTAAACCAATTTGTGGCGAAACTGAGGGTAAAAAGTCACCCATTTTTTAATCTTAAGCAATGGCTTTATGTGATAGCAGTGACCAACAAACTGGTTTTCTATACAAAAGATTTTTTCCTGTGGCCTCCGACCCCAATGGCCCCTCTACCTCCTCCAGGGCTACTAATGCTTTTCCCTCCCCCTTACCCCCTATATCACCTCCACTTGCCCCTTTCCCTCCCCCTCATTCGGTTCTTCCCCCCCTTCTCCTACATAGCGCCCACTCTCTTAGGATCCTCCGTCCAAAGTTTCCTCCTCGCAACTGTTTCACATCCTCATTTCTTTACCCGGATTTGCCCACTCCCCCACCTCTGCCCACTTTTCATTCCCCACTCCTCTCCCCGGGCCCTTAAAGGCCCCATGCCCTTGTGGCTTAGGGTCATCCTCAGGATCCCCCACCCCATCCACCAGGATTCCCGCCACCCCTTGGCTACACGCAGGATACATTCTCCCAAATTTGATCGTCTTTCATATAAGATTCTGTAAAGAACCAATTTTTAGCAATGATTTTGTTCAATTGCAGCCCCTGTGAAATTGTCAAATAAATTGCCCACATAGGTAGTCCAAGGATATTTCTCGCTCGCCTCCATTAATGTTCGCACATTATCTCTTTGACCTCCTCCCATTTGCTGCTAAGGGGGAGCCGAGAAGAGGCGTACCCCAGAGACTGAATGTGTCTGTATTGTAAAGGGCAGTAGTTAGCAGGGAACATCAACTTGGGGTCAAATCGAGCAAAAACTCTGTGCAATGATTTTCTTGGAAGAGTATTTTAAAATTCACTGACTTTTAATCTCATTGGACGATTAAGCTACAACTCTTTGCATGCATGCAACTTGTAATACTGTAATGTTATTCCATCTGCAAAAAGGGCAATCCTGAATAAGAATTCACTTCTTCATCATAAGGTAAATGAAGCCTAAATTATTCATTAGCCCTTACCATGATTGCAATAAACATTAGTGTATTAGGACCAGTTAAAAACTTTTCGCAAATGTAAGTGGTTTAAAGAAAGAGGTTGACTTTGGGAAAATCACTGAGCCGAATTTGGTCTCAGCTTTAAAAATGTTTTATATCAAATGTGGATTGTGGTTGGAAGTTAAACTGAAGATAAAAATATAAAAAAAATAATCAGTACACATATTTAAGACCAAAATAAAAAATAACACATATAGGCCTATACAAATTCAAACTTTCGCTGTAGAGTGGTCAACATTCAAAGGGTAATCCGTGTCTGGTGTTTACACAGACGTAAACTGGTAACACGAATGGGAAGAGGCCAATGTTTATTTATACACACCGACAAGACTGAGGAAAAACTGGGTCACTTTTACAGTTGTCCATACAGATCTATTTCAGAGAAAACCAAAGGCCAGTTCCAGAGGACTGCAGCGGCATTTCCTCAGATGTAAGTCATATCATGTTAAGTACCCTAAAATCTGTTAGAAATGAAGTGTAATTACCTGGTAGTATTACCAACCATTTCTGCCTGTATGCATTAAACTTAAGGCTCATTATGTTATAAACCCGTTGGTCATTCTGGGAATTCTTGTATAGAACAGTGGCTTTTTTAAGTGTTTGTCACAGAGGCTCCTGTAAAGGACATTGCATCAGCAAAACCCCTTATAGTGTTTAATCCATAATTTTTGTATTTTACGATATATCTGACCCTAATACCCGAGGTATAAGTACGACAGCCAATATTTTAATAAATTAATTCCTCCCTCTATCAGTTGGCGAAAGGGGCTACGGAGAGTTTAAGGATTAGGTAGGATGTGGAGTCCATATTAGGGTTAGGGGGACCTTTAATAGCCAAAAATAGGCTGATTTTGGCATGTTTTGGCACACGTGCCCCAAAAGCACCCCCAGATATACCACTGCCTATAGGCAGGAGGTTAGGGTAGGGTACAGGGATTAAAAAATCTGGTCTTAAGCAGTAAAGGTCCCAGGAAATGCAACTAGAATTGATGTGGTTGGTGTCAAGTCTAGGAGGGACCAGAAAGCATTAAATATTAAGGGTTGGTGATGACATAATCGGTGGTACCATAGTTTTCAGAGAGTAATAGAAACATCCAGGGGACTGGTGTGCATCTATTCATGACACTTGACTGAAAATCAATAATTCTCACTAAGATGTCCTGGGGGCTGGTGGGGCTAGTGTATTCTTTTTTTTGGCCCATATGTATTGGAATAGAATGTCCCTAAAGAGTTTCGAGTAGTTTATCATATCATTTCATGGTATTTTTTTGCCTTAAGGGCTAGGATTAAAATAGAGTCAGTGGATTAAGGTTTTGGTTAAAAACAAAAAAGAAAGCAGCCAGAAAAAAACCTGAAAAACAGAAATTGAGAAAAAAAAGGGCAAAAAAAAATACAAGGCGGTTCTCGAACCACAAAGGTTCCCCCGACCCGTCGCGATAGTAATGGAGGGAATACTACCATGTGTCGGGATTTGAAACCTTGAATGACCCCACATGACCTGGAAAGGACCATCAAAATTTTTGGCACTGAATGGTGACCACACCACCAAGTATTCATCCTCCTACACATATTTAGTGATTTGACCGTGGATGGCCACATGACCTTGAAATGACCTTCAAATTTGTTGGCACTGAATGTTGACCACACAAAGTTTCATCATCCTACACCTACTTAGTGGTTGACCTTGAATTACCCACATGACCTTGAAATGACCTTCAAATTTTTGGAAGCTGAATGCTGGAAACACTCACCAAGTCATAATCCTACCACATTGACAAGGGTATAGCAATGTTATCCCTTGGGACTGATGACCCCGCATGACCTTGAAATGAATCAAAATTTTCGGCAATGATGTTGACCACACCCACAAGTTTAATCATCCTAACACAATTGACAAGGGCTATAGCATTTAATTCCATTTGACTTGAATGACCACCCCCCCCCCCCCCCCCCCCCCCCCCCCCCCCCCCCCCCCCCCCCCCCCCCCCCCCCCCTCTGTGTGACCATTAAAATGACCTTCAAAATTTTTGGACTGAATGTTGACCACACCCACCAAGTTCATCATCAACCAATTGACAAGGGCTATTGGCCTTACCCCCCCTCCTGACTCCTTGCCCACCAGTACCTTATTTCCCAACAACGATACCTCCCTTCCCGTCTCCAAGTCCTTTCCCACCTTTTCCCCCCACCTTCTGTCTCCTGCAGCCTCACCTCCCCACCTACCATTTCTACCGAAGCCTTTTCTTAACCCCCAAACTTCTTCTCCCCTCCCCTCTTCACTCCCCCTCCTCTCACCTCATAACTTATAATCCAGTCCTTTCCGCCCCGTCTCCAACCACGATTGTTCATCACTATCTCCTCTTTTTTTATCCCTACCCCCTGACATCAAGTTACTCTCCTCTAACCATCGATTTTTGTTATAAAATACCCCTTCCTTCTCTCCCCTTTTTTCATCTCTTCATCCTGTTTTCTCTCTTTTCTATCCACTGTACACTTCTGCTCTCGCCCAACCCTTCTCCTTATCTTGCTTTCACCTTTGCTCTTACCACGTCATTACCCTCTTATTACCCCTACGCTTAACCTCTGCCCTTTCTTAAAATCTTCCTATTTTACCTCCCCTCAGAAACCCACCACCCTCCCCCCACTTCCCCAATCTCATCTCCTCTCCACCCCTTCTCTCCTACCCGTATTCTATTCCATTTTTTACCTTCCTTCATTCCCCCCCTTTCTTTCTCCTTCCCGCCTCCCACCCCCCAGCAATTTAATTCCATTTGACCGTGAATGGACCCCTCCATGACCTTGAAACGACCTTCAAATTTTCGGCAGGAATGTTGACCACACCCACCAAGTTTATCATCCTACACATTTGACAAGGGTTATAGCAACTTTATCCCATCCCCTTTGACCTTGAATGACCCCACATGAACTTGAAATGAAATTCAAATTTTTTGCAATGAATGTGACCACACACACCAAGTTTACATAGCCACAATTGCCAAGACTTATAGCAAATTAATCCATTTTTGACCAAATTTGACCCTATTTTTGACCATATTGGACTTTTGACCCATGCAACTGCCCCACCTCCGAACTGCATCCACGTCTAATGGTGACATCTATGGGGCGAAGATGGACCACCCCTGACTTGCTTAGATCAAAAGATACGTATTGACAAGGGCTTTATACCCTATTTTGACCAAATTTGACCCTATTTTTTCCCCAGATTTGACCTTTGACCTATGTCACATGACCCACTTTACTTCCCAGCCAAGGCCTACTTGAGATGCATCTCTGTTGCGAAGATGGACACCCAAACTTGCTTAGGTCCAGAGATATTGCGTGGGACACAACACGCACACACACACACGCACCACACACACGGACGCAGGGCATTTCTATTGTCCACCCTTGCCAACTAAAGTTGGCGGGGGGACCAAACATTTGCCTGTTAGAAATAGAATGAAACATGGCTAAACTAGCTGACTGAACTATATAGAATATATTAATTCAACTTAATTATTGACTGACCTCAACTTTCAAAGTTTTCAAAAAGATGTTCACAATTATTATAACAATTTGAAAGTATACCAACATCTTTTTCCAAACAACAGAAGTTTCTACTTGATGTTTTCAAAAGGACATGGCATCAGGTTTGAATACCAACAAAGTATTGGGAGGGAATTTCAAAAAGATCAAACACTGATTGAGCCTGCCAATCTTCATTTGATGGACTTAAAGCGGCACTGGCACATTTTCACAACAATGAATTTCTTCAATGTGCTCTCAAATGATCGTCTAGCCATGGAAGAAAAGAGATATATTTACAAATAAACAATAAACATACCCCAAAACAGATAGGGACATTGATATGACGATAAAGACATCCAGGTAATTGTACAGCCAACTTTTAAGTTTTCCATAACTTGAATCAACAAATGTGTATATTACATGAATATTTTTGACTCATACTCACTGATATTAAAACCACAAAGGTTATAGACCGATAAACCCAGTGTGCAATAGCGTGGGAAACATGCAAACGGCATGAGTGTTCTTGTGTAAAACGCCATTTTCGTCGTCTGTCTGTGTACCAATAAGGAAGTGATTTGGTCTTAATCATTTCTCGGGTGAGGGCTTTTGTATTTAAAAGCCTTACACCCATGCAAAAATATCGATTTTGAAAATCTTGAGGGCGCACTATTTTTCAAAGAGGTGTCAATCGCAACGGTAATTGACCATGTACGATGTGCTGAAGTACCACGAACCAGTAAGACAGCCAAAAATTGGCAATTGTCAAGCTGGGAGTGTTGAAGTTGACGCTAAATAATCGAAAATACAAGATTCATACTTTCTTACTGGGATTAACCAATGAGTGCAGTTTTCATTTACAAGAGATTTACGGAAGTTGCAGTGACCAACAGAGTTAATCATCCCTCTTCTCAAAGCTCACAACCTCCTTCTCTCATCTTCTACTATTTCCCCCTCCTTCCTCCAAATTTGCTATTCTCCCCTATTTCGTCACCCGTCTTTTCGGGACACCCTCCCCATCTCCTCCTGGCTTTTTGCCGATACCTGACCCTTCTTACTATTTCACGCCCCCGCGTATACTACTCTGTCCTGTCCTCAACCATCCCTTTTGCTCCTCGCCTCCACCGCTCCCCTGAACTAAGCTAGCTATTTCTGGCCAGTGTAAATTAAACCATTACATATACTACATTGCAATATTTTAATCTGTAATCACATTACAAAAAAATAAACCTAATTTGCATTTGATTTTTCACAGTTACGTTGACTTTGATTGCTCAACAAAACCAATTAGGCTTAGAAGTTTAACATCAGTATCATTCATCCGTGATAATAGCGTTCAGTCGCACCTGTCTGCTATCACAAAGGCAATTTTGTTACGATTCTATCTGTTGTTATTTCACATGTTTAGTGTGCAAATTTGATGTTTTATTTTGCAAATTTTGATGGGCCAACCCAAATTTAAAAAGAACCAAATTTTAATATCAACAGTATTTTTTAGTGTTCCCACAAAGCAAGGGCATATTACCTGGGAACAAAGAATGGGCATTACCCAAATTCGGGCTGGAATCACATGCGTGTTAAAATCTTAAACCAAAACCCTCTGAGAGTAATCCATGCTAATATAATTTTGAAGACATGTGAAATTTAAAATCAAGCAGAAATTTACAATTAAAATTGCACTTTTTCCCACCAATGGTCAAAAACCACTGGTTACGCTTAAGAAATCAAAGAAAAAGTACACCAAACTGGAAATTGGACCGTGCACATACCAATGATACTATTGCACTGCTTTGAACCAAGTGCTGGCAATTCAACTGAGAGGCTCAGTCCAATTATTGATTGCATCTGATGTAAAAACACAGATGGTATATCTGTGTGTCAGTATTTTTGTTTTGATAGACAACTGTGATACACATGGCTTGATCTAACCAAACCACAACAGGCTTAAAGGGAACGCAGCGAGTTGTGATCAGAACATAAAAAAAAATAATAAAAATTCGTATTTGGGACTGGCGGGATTCCAACACATAACCGCAAGTGGCTGGCCTTGAAATCTGTGATTAAGACAAGGCAGTAGCGTTTTGATTCTGTAATTTCTATACGTACGTATAAAAAAATTTCCGGCTTTGGATCAAAAAAGTCTTTCCTTGTGATATCCCAGATTAAAGTGTATTTGTGACCATGACCTGTACAGTTTGACCGCAAAACAAAAAATTATGATCTTTGTTTATTCTGACAGTGGTGTAAACCACAATCAGCGTAAAGAGAGTACAGTTCCCAAAATCATACTTATTATCATTCTTAAACAGATTATAATTCAAGGTGTCTTTACCTAATTTTGTGATGTTAAGACGGGCTTTTAAGTTCGAGGAGGAGGGGAGGACCAAAGACGACAGGGAAGACGGGGAGAAGCAAAAATTTCGGCAAGGGGGGACAAAACCAGATTTAAAACGGAAGGAGGAGGCGGAACTTCGCTGCTGCTATGATGTGCTGCTGTTAATACTATTGCTACTCTGCCGCTGCCGCGCCGCTGCGCTGCCACTGCCCTGCCACTACCACTACAACTACAAATACTAACTACTACTATACTAACTATGCTACTGCTATACTACTACCAATTACTACTAATTTGCAGCTTTGCAAGAAAGTTTACTTGATTTTTAAAGAGGAGACATTTGCTTTAATTTTATTATTTTTTATGTAAAAAATAACAAAGACTTTAAAATGTTTTTGATCAAACAAGAAGGACATCTCTTGATAAGTTTGCTTTCTGTTGGTTTGCTCGTATCCACAAGTCATTGAATGGCTTGTGGTGGGTCGTCAGGGATTGGTTCCAGCTAGTGTGCTGCTCCGGGCGCGGGTATCCATGATTGGACGTACTACATGCCACGCTATTTGAGGGCTGGGGCGGATTGCGGAACGTCAGGGCGTTTACACCCCTATCTTATTCGACACTGACTGCCGTATGTAACATGTACAGTTGTGACTCTCTGACACGGGACCGACGGCGTAAGTCCCCTTCGAAGGACGGTATGCTTTCATGACCATTTGCCAACTTCCAAGTGAACCATGAAGGAGGAGATGCCGGTATTCTGTATTTATCAATAGCTGGTTATACAATAAAATCCAGAATTGATAGTACCCGAATAAATCCAGCAAGTGCCACGACCCCAACGGGATTCGAAACCCGGAATTTGATGGTTAATTTGCGACAGAGGCAAGCAACTAACAGATAGGCCCCGCGCTCACCAGAGACCGAAAAAATATGATACATTACATCAGTTTGATAAGCTTATAAAGGGCACAAGACCTACAGTATTCACATCCAAAATGCAACATGAACATAGCAATTTGATGCACTAAAACACACACAATAGCTCATCATTACCAATCATTTTTACCACAACCACCCATTACTTAAACGGCCAATTCGACATGAAGGAAGTGCTCAGAGCAACAAGTATTATAGTAAGTCAAAAAAACGATGGAAAGACTTTTGTTAAAAAATGTTACCCATTCATCTGTGGTCCTTATTAGGGTCTGACATTACCAGAATAGTCATTAAAGTCATTAGTGAAGAAGTCATATGTCATCGAAAAAAAAATCAATCAAGTCGCTCATCTATCGCTTAACACCCAGACCTTTAAATGTCAAGTTCTCTTTCTTGCTAAAAGGATTTATTTTATGTTTTAAGTGCTGCACCCATATAAATGTAACTTGATGCAGTCTTGATGACTATGTCTTCCCCAGATCAGAAATAGCATGAAAAACCCGATATTTAAGAATGATTCCTGAAATTAACTTCAGAATGTGCACTTTGGTTCTAGCTCATATCTTGATGTTCTGTTTCCTGTAAAACACCAAATTCAATTTGCCTTTCGATGAAAAAAAACAATCAGTTATTACTCCATTAGGTGTTTTTTTATGGCAAAATGTTATGGTTGGGGGGGGAAGGAGAAATATGAACATTACATCAGTTGAGTAAGCTTATAAAGGCACAAAGACCTCCAGTTTATTCACATCAAACTGAACAGCATTACATAGGCAATTTTGATGACACTAAAAAAAACCCACACAATAGTCATCATTACCAATCTTTATTTACCAAAACACTTACTAACGGCCAACTACGATCAATGAAGGGCAAGTGTCAGAGCAACACCGTATTATGTAAGTCAAAAACGATGGAAAAGATTTTGTTAAACTGTTACCCATTCATCATGTGGTACTTCTAAGTTCTGAAATTACCAGAAGTAGTCATTAAGTCATTAGTAAGAAGTCTTAGGTCATAGGAAACAACCACTCAAAGTCGCATAATGTTCGCTTAAACACACAGACTTTTAAATGTCAAGTTCTCTTTCTGCTAAAAGAGATTTATGTTTAAAGTGCTGCCCCACTCTAACTGGTCACTTGACTGCAGTCTGATGCCTATTTTCCCAAGCATGTGAGAAATTAGCATGAAAAACAGACTATTTACGACTGATTCCTGAAATTAATTCAGAATGTGCAATTTGGTCTAACTATATTACTGATTTTCTGTTTCCTGTAAAACACCAAAATTTCAATTTCCTTCTGATAGAAAAAACAATCATTACTACTCAATTAGGTTGTTTTTTTTAAGGCAAAATTGTCTACTGGTTGGGTGGGGGGAGAGAAAATAAACCAAAAAGTCAACCGTAATGAATGCGAGAAGTGCCTCCTATTGGTCCAGAAGTAAATTCAAGTGGGTCAAAAGTCAAAGATATAGTCTAAGAAGCATGAAAGAAGGTTTTATGTCAAGCAGTATAGCACACTGTAAAACTGAAAGAAAGCTGTAACTTAAAGGTGCAACGAGAGATTTCAATTCAAGTCATTCATATTTTCTGTGATATGTAGTGATTTCATATAAATTAGACACTCAATAGATTCCCTACCTTTTATTTGGTTACAGAAATAACTTAAAAATGAAAACAAAAGGTGATTTGTATATGCTTATATTTCAATAGAAAACATAGGCTGAATTTTGTATTTGCTCCTACGAAATTAGAAATTTCACAATTTTTGTACCACAGAAACAGTTCGCAGCTTAATCCTTACAGATGGGGATATTTTTGATATAAAGCTTTACACCAGTGCCAAAATCAGCATTTTCACATTTTTTCGGGACACCTTTTATTCGAAATCTCTTGTTGCACCTTTAAAAAAAGAAATTCTGTCAAACAATATTTTGACACAATAAAACATGCATTACTTTCTGATCAATAGCAGTGGTATACAAATTATAAGTCAACACAGTGTGCCAAACCATGTGAGGTGGAAGGTGATTTAAGACTTATGTCATAAGTGTAGTATTGAAGTAGATTTCCTGGAAGTTTCACTAGAAATTGTACTCTTCAGAAAATGACGAGATGATATCTTTATTTTACTTTGTCCGAGTATTGTTTAAAACACCAGAATCCCTTTTTAAGATGGTCTATGCTTATTTACCAACAACAGCTGTGGGATTGGCTTTCGCATGATGTGGAAAGACCAATGTCCATACACCAAAAATGCACAGCTGTTTGACCCCATGCAAATTGTCTCTTTTATTTTTAGAGCAATTTTAAGCAATGGCGACACATTTTTGAAAACTGATATAAGTAGGGACATGCAAAACCTATTGCCTCCGCAGAAATTAGAAAAATCCATTGCGGGAATCTTGCCCATATAGGCCTACAAAGGTCATAATTTGTATGTTATAGCACCCTCTATATGTCTCTTTCCCATAGAAAGACGTGTAAAACTAGATTTTTATGAAAATCATATTTACCCGCAATGAAATTTCACCAAATTTACACAGGATGTAGTTAGTGGCATAAATACTCCAATTCAGTCATCAAAAGTGTGTCGCCTTTGATATTTTTTGTTTTATTCTGGTTTTGTCATAATAAATGAGACTTTCAAACAGCTGTGAATGGATGTCAAATTTCCTTTCCATATAGCAATGAAGAGACAACCCTTTATCATACATTAGACTTAGGTAAGATCAAAGGGTTCCACCTGCCACAAGATCATCTCCTATCCAGGGAGCGTTCCCCAAACTCATGCGTATGTCCTACATAACAGACCTTTTCATACCAGTTACACAGTGGTTTGGATAAATTGGTCCACTCAGGCATGACATATATGCACGTAGATTTACAACTGAGTTTTGGGAACGGACGTGGACCCCTGGTCATTGAGTGTGTATTCAATGGGTTAGTGACCAAATGCGAGAGGTTTGATTTCTTCATATTGAGCACCCATTGAGCAGAGGATTTTGGATTACATTTCTTTATATCATTATGGTTGTAAAACACTCATTGATAATAAAATAAATATCAATTTACTAATATTCCCCAGGTATACCGTACCAGCACTGAAAGTTTGTATTACCAGTGGCAGGAAGCAGGTGAGACAGACTATCCCTTCACACACAAATATTTAGTTAAATCAAAAAGGATCAAATAAGACATATGACGAAACACATTTATCATATTTATGTCTGGTACTAATTCTTGAACAAAGATACATGTAAACCAGTCGCTATTTAGAATAGGTGCTGTGTTTAAATTGAGGAGTGTTTCCTTTAAAATGTGAACCCCTCCCCAGTGGAAGAGTGAAGGCTTTCCATAGGGAGGATAAATTTCAAATGGAAGAGCCAAGTTGGGTAACTACATCTGAAATCCACACCCCTTCTATGGAAGGCTTCAAATAAGTCTTCCACGGGGTATTGTTACCAAACGGAATAGCCCATTGGATAACTTCATTTAATTAAAGGCACTATCAGTGATCCATTCAAAAGAAAATATTCAAAATTTGCAGGAGTTGTCTAAAAGTGAAGGATAAGTTTGCACAATGTGCATAATAATAAGGTTTTTTCCCAAATGCAAAATGATCAAAAAAAGGAAGAAAACAGCAGTGTTCAAAGATATGAATCTCCATTCAATTCAGTGCTTTAGAAAGGGTCCGTACAGAAAGTAATGACTAAAATATTGAATATTGTCTTTATGAGGTTGCTTTCAGCCTTACAACTTGCAAGGTATGTTAGGGTTGCAATACTTGTTACAGACATACAAAAATCTGATTTTTGATTTTTTTTTTTTATTTTCTGATTTGGCAAATCACTAATAGTGCCTTTAAAATACATACCCTATCTGTGGAAGATGGCCAAAGAGGGTGTATGAATATCAAATGGAAGCGAAGTCAACCAGAGTCTCAAGTTAATATCAATAAAGTAAGCCTTAACCATGTACAACCTAATTTGGAAGAACACATAAAACTCAACTAAAACTTTAAATTGATGCTGATATCTTCAGTAGCAAGCCAAGTATATAAATTAAAACATTGCCGATTCTTGACTTTCCTTAACCTCAATGTTCAAATCATGTTCTAGCCTGGAAGAATCACTTCAGCATCTTAAATTGAGCTCCAAGATATCTGATAAAAGATTCATGAACATTATCACTCTTGAGTGTGAATTTCACAGGCTACTGGAAGAGCAAAAGCGGCTCTCCACAAGCAAACACAAGAGTACGCAATACACAAGATGCCGACTGATGCCCAAAAGCCGACAAACAAAAACCTTATCTGGAGTTGACAAATTCTTGATTTCTGTCAAACAGAGCGAGAAAGGGGCTACTCAACTTAACAACAGCTAAACAGGGTTTCACCTGGGGCACCAGTTATGCTCTTATACAGCTGGTGAAAATGAGGGCATTTCATGTTGCCATTTCAAAGTTTTTTGTTGATGTGTCTATAATGTTTGTGATTATGCAGATGACATGGTTATTTTATGTGATACTAATAATTTGGTTTGTCCTTAAAGGTATAGTCACACAGAAGACAGCTCCCGACCCAACCACTTCCCGACTACACAAGACCGCATTTTTTTTTCAAATCGGCTACAGTCTTGTTCAAACTTGCAAAATTTAAAATTTTATCCCTACCAGGGATGATTAGTCTGCAAGTATCCCCGTCATCAACAAGACAAGTGATGCTGAAATGCCGAGCAGTAGGCGACAGCATCATGGAACCAACAAGATCCAACATGTTTAATTGGCGACGCCACTTGTTCAGTCCCTGATTAGTCGCCAACCTTGAAACGACGGCACAAGTTGTGACATGTTGCTATAAAGACTGCACGTCGATTGGTCGCCGAGGTGTTGACGCCAAGAAAGGTACCGTCACATGAAGACAACCCGCGACGCGACCCAACCTCTTCTCAACTACACAAGACCACATTTCTTTCAAAATCAGCTGCAGTCTTGTTCAAATTACAAGACAAGAGATGCTCAATCGCCGAGCAGTAGGCGACAGCATCATAAAATCAACAAGATCAAGCATGTCACTTGTTCAGTTCTCAATCAGTCGCAGACCTTAACACAACAGGCACAAGTTGCTGTCAAGACTGCAAGTCGGCTTCTTATCTTCTGTAGTCGCCGAGTTGAGTCGCCGATTCAACATGTCCAGTTGGCTTGCATTTTCTCTCCTGCTTGGAGCAGACTCATTGCCGACCACTTACAACTGCACACAACCACTCATGGTGTGTACCAACTCATCGGCTACCGCTTCCAAACCACTCATGTGTTCAAGCCGACCTTCCCGATTCCAAAACCGGAAACCCGCCACAATTTTTTTAAGCTGCAAGAAAAAAATGTGGCGGGTTTTTTTCAAATTTGCCACATGCTCCCGACCACACAAGACTGCAGAAGACTGTACAGGACAGTCCCAGACTCGGCACCAGTCTTGAGCAGTCTGGAAGCGGTTTTCTAGTAAATAATGGGTAAGACTACTGTACAGAACAGGCCCAGACCTTGCCAAAACTACACATGAAAAAGAAAAACTGCTTACGATTTTTGAAAATTGGCCAATCGGCACCAGTCTGGAGCAGTCTGGAAGTGGTTTTCTAGCAAAAAATCGGCTGTGTGACTGAGCCTTTACTGTGAGGCAGTATTAAAGGGTTGCCATAAAAAATAGTAGTAGTAAATCCGAAGCTTTAAAGAGACATGAGGACATTTTCAGAATGAAGCGCCGCCAATTTTTTTTTTTTTTTTTGCATATTTGGAATGCTTACCATTGTATTAGATCACACCCGAAGTGAATACGCCAAATACGCCGTGTTTATGTAATAAGATGATGATTTAGTATTTTCTGTCATGCACGACAGAAATTCAAAGTACGGTTTTCTATAGGGACAATTACAATAGCGGGCAAGTTCAAAACAAAGTTTGTGTTTTTCTTTTGTACTTGTTTGTTCAATAAACCTTCGAAACGTTCTCGGTAGGTGGTCTACGACCGATCCAGTGAAAATTGCGAGAATTTTGTATCCTCAAAAAATCTCCTCCTGTACTTTAAACTTAAATTTGTTATCAGGCTGATATCAACTATAGAGGCAAAATCATATGGCGATGACAAAACTCGCCATCACTTTCACCTGGTTGGATTCATACAACGAATTATCGACCACCACATGTGACACAAACGATATTACAAATAACTAGGCCACTTGTTAGAGTCACAAGATAATATCCGATTTTTGTACGGGATGGTTTTTGATTGCATACATATCTCATTTTAAAAGTAGGGCGTTTTTGTCACTCCTCTCCTCCGTCACATTGCGGAGGGCCAACTGGCCACTCTTCGAGATTGACTTGAAGAGAGTTTAATTCCTGTCCCACTTGCAGTTGCACGCTTATTTTCACGTAATGAAAGGTTGATAGACAGTGTTAGGTGAGATATTGTTACATAAAGTGTCCTTACCATGTGTACACCTGATTCTGTCCATACTAAACAAAATGTAGAGGTTAAGATACAAGCTGTATGTTAAATTGACAGCAAAGCCACTTGGCATACCTATCAATTAGACTGTCTTAGAGCATGTGTATAATGCTTTGACTTAAAGTAAATAATCGGACCTGGAAATTGAGAAACTAGGGAACCACTGTTCCCAGGAATTTTTGACATTTGGAAGGAAATATTGGTGTCAGTCTTTAAAGAAATACGAAAAAAATAGTAGGAAATTTGGTGATTCTGGAGGAAAATTTTGCCATCCAGGTGGCCGTTTCCGAAACTCAGTCATAAATCTTATGTGCATATTAGTCATGCCCGAGTGGACCCATTTGTCATGTAGGATATACACATGAGCTAGTATACACATAGGGTTGTGTGCACAAGTTTGGGGAACGGACGGACCCCTGGAAGAAAATTTTTATTATGTTCCTGGGAAATAATGCATTTTTTTCTGTTTATGGTAAACAATTGCAGTTCAATATGAATACCAGAGGTGTTGGCCACACTCGATTACAAATATAATTTCTAGTGGTCCGCGCTCCTTCCGTCTCCATATTCCCTTTCTCCCCATTCCCCAATGTTTACCCCCACTTTTCCCCTCTATACGTTGCTGTTTAGCCCCTACCCTGGCTCTTGGACCCTGTCCCTTAATCCCCTCCCTTGCTCAAATCCCTCCCCCCTCCATGATTTTCTTCTCTATACATCATACCCCTTTGCTACCCGTCCCTCCAATCCTCAGTATACTTCATCCACACACCTGCCTTTTCTTATCTCTCACCCCTTGTTTCAGCACATTCCGCCGACCGCAGCAATTGGTGCCTCTATTCTCCCCATTGTACCACTCTTTGTCGCTTCATCCTGCACCGTTACTTCATGTACCAGGAACAACAGTCCTTCCGACCTTACTGCCACTCGCCTCATCATTCCTTCCCTTCACTTATATGTTGCTCTCAACTTTTTCGCTTGTTTACAAAACATCTGTTAGCCCAAACCTTCCACGCTCTCATAGGAATGACCATCTCCAGCATGCCATAATTCCAAAATTCATTTGAATTTTTGACATAGCATTTTAAAGGGGGATGACCCAATTTTAGTCTATAAAATTTTCATCCTTGATAGAATGGACTTCACCCCAAAACCCCAAATCTGTAAAGTTTCGCGCAATATTTCAACCCGTTTTGAAGTGAGAGCTAAAAACATGATTTTGTAATAGGGTACTGTGTAAAGTAATATTGGTTGACCAAAATGGGGTATATTTGTGATATAAAATACCAAACCAACATCCTTAGCCCCTAAAATTTCACAGGGTAAATGAGAAAATAGTAGCTTTCTTCTGACACCAAAATTTAGACCAAAGTCCGGGAAAATCTGCGGTCCATGGAACAAGGCTATTAGCCATTGGACAGGGATATAGCTATGCCGGTCGGCGATGGTCAGCCATGATCGGGTCTTGCTCCCACCGACCGGCACAGAAGGTTATGGAGTTGCCGACCGGCACTTTACTTCAGTGAAATGAAAAATTACCACATAAATTGGCAAATAAACTCATAGTTTGTCCATATATGCCATTAGTGTATTAAATTGTTAAGATTTACAACATGCACTCAATGTAGCCTAGCTATAACCCTGCAATCGGACCATATGGACCTTTAATGTGAACAGAAATTGCACACTTAAAACAAATCATACTTGCTGTCAGAATTGTTCAGAGTTATTTACCGTGCACCGAGCGTGACATGCATCAACACGGAAGTAATGCCGATTGGCTTGCTGAGTAGATCGCCTTCCCCATTGGTTAATTGCACATAGACTACCATTGGCACAGCCCTTTCACACAGATATTACGGCATGTGCATTGCCCACCTCAGAACAATTCTGACAGCAACTGTAGTAATTTTGATAGGGAAAATATGTCAGTGGGGAGCCCACTAAGATATTTGTCAACTCTTTAACTAATGTTGAGATCAAATATCAAATTTTGATGCAATTTCTCCAATTTAAAAAAAAATTGACAATTTTTTTAGTGAGCTCCCTGCGCCTAATCTGTTTTTGAGAGTGCACAAATAGCCTAGGGG